>CM063098.1:32047649-32052649 GCA_031876335.1 Hipposideros larvatus | reverse complement strand
CTAAACTTAAGCATCAGACAAAACCTAAACTTAAAATAACCCTAACAGTAAACCCTAACCATGTCCCAAACCCTAATCCTGTCCCTAACCCTAAACCTAATGCTAACCCTAACCCTAACCCTAACCCTAAACCCTAAACCCTAACCTTAACCCTAACCCTAAACCTAAACCGTAACTCTAACCCTAACCCTATCCCTAAAACCTAACCCTAACCCTAACCCTAACCCTATCCCTAAAAACCTAACCCTAACCCTAACCCTAACCTAACCCTAACCCTAACCCTAACACTGTCGCTAACCCTAACTCTGACTCTTACCGTCTCTCTATCTTTAACTCTCACCCTCACCCTGTAACTAACCCTGTCCCTAAACCTAACCTTAACCATCAGCCAAAACCTAAACTTAACTATAACCCTAACACTAAACCTAACCATGTCTCAAACCCGAAACGTGTACCTAACCCTAAACCTAACCTTAACCCTAACACTAAACCCAAAACCCTAACACTAACCCTAACCCTAAACCTAAACCCTAAACCCAAACCCTAACCCTAACGCTAACCCTAACCATAAACACTAAACCCTAACCCTAACCCTAACCCTAACCCTAACCCTAAACCCTAAACCCTAACACTATCCCTAACCCTAAAACCTAAACCCTAACTCTAACCCTAACCCTAACCCTAAACCCTAAACCCTAACCTTAACCCTAACCCTAAATCTAAACCGTAACCCTAACTCTAACCCTATCCCTAAAACCTAACCCTAACCCTAACCCTAACCCTAACCCTATCTCTAACCCTAACCCTAACCCTAACCCTATCCCTAAACGCTATCCCTATAATGTAAACACTAACCCTCCCCTATTCCTAACCCTAACCCTAACGCTAACCCTAAACCCTAACCTAACCTGATCCCTAACCCTAACACTGTCGCTAAACCTAACTCTGACCCTTACCGTCTCTCCAACCTTAACTCTAACCCTCGCCCTGTCACTAACCCTGTCCCTAAACCTAAACTTAAGCATCAGACAAAACCTAAACTTAATATAACCCTAACAGTAAAACTAACCATGTCCCAAACCCTAATCCTGCCCCTAACCCTAACCCTAACCCTAACCATAACCCTAACCCTAAATCCTAAACCCTAACCCTAACCCTAAACCTAAACCCTAACTCTAACCCTAACCCTAACCTAACCCTAACCCTAACCCTAACAGTGTCGCTAAACCTAACTCTGACCCTTAACGTCTCTCTATCTTTAACTCTAACCCTCACCCTGTAACTAACCCTGTCCCTAAACCTAACCTTAACCATCAGCCAAAACCTAAACTTAACTATAACCCTAACACTAAACCTAACCATGGCTCAAACCCGAAACGTGTACCTAACCCTAACCCTAACCTTAACCCTAACACTAAACCCGAAACCCTAACACTAACCCTAACCCTAAACCTAAACCCTAAACCCAAACCCTAACCCTAACGCTAACCCTAACCATAAACACTAAACCCTAACCCTAACCCTAACCCTAATCCTAACCCTAAACCCTAAACCCTAACACTAACCCTAACCCTAAACCCTAAACCCTAACCTTAACCCTAACCCTAACACTAAACCGTAACCCTAACCCTAACCCTATCCCTAAAACCTAACCCTAACACTAACCCTAACCCTAACACTCACCCTGTAACTAACCCTGTCCCTAAACCTAACCTTAACCATCAGCCAAAACCTAAACTTAACCATAACCCTAATACTAAACCTAAACATGTCTCAAACCCGAATCGTGTACCTAACACTAAAGCTAAACTTAACCCTAACCCGAAACCCGAAACCCTAACCCTAACCCTAACCCTAACCCTAAACCGTAAGCCCTAACTCTAACCCTAACCCTAACCCTAAAGCCTAAATCCTAACTCTAACCCTAACCCTAACCCTAACCGTAACCCTATCCCTAAACCCTAACCCTAAAATGTAAACACTAAACCTCCCCTATTCCTAACCCTAACCCTAACCCTAACCCTAAACCCTAACGTAACCTGATTCCTAACACTAACACTGTCGCTAAACCTAACTCTGACCCTTACCATCTCTCTAAACTTAACTCTAACCCTCACCCTGTCACTAAACCTGTCCCTAAAACTAACCTTAACCATCAGCCAAAACCAAAACTTAACTATAACCCTACACTAAACCTAACCATTTCCCAAACCCTAATCCTGCCCCTAACCCTAACCCTAACCCTAACCATAACCCTAACCCTAAATCCTAAACCCTAACCCTAACCCTAACCCTAAACCCTAACTCTAACCATAACCCTAACCTAACCCCAACCCTAACCCTATCACTGTCGCTAAACCTAACTCTGACTCTTACCATCTCTCTATCTTTAACTCTCACCCTCACCCTGTAACTAACCCTGTCCCTAAACCTAACCTTAACCATCAGCCAAAACCTAAACTTAACTATAACCCTAACACTAAACCTAACCATGTCTCAAACCCGAAACGTGTACCTAACCCTAAACCTAACCTTAACCCTAACACTAAACCCAAAACCCTAACACTAACCCTAACCCTAAACCTAAACCCTAAACCCAAACCCTAACCCTAACGCTAACCCTAACCATAAACACTAAACCCTAACCCTAACCCTAACCCTAACCCTAAACCCTAAACCCTAACACTATCCCTAACCCTAAAACCTAAACCCTAACTCTAACCCTAACCCTAACCCTAAACCCTAAACCCTAACCTTAACCCTAACCCTAAATCTAAACCGTAACCCTAACTCTAACCCTATCCCTAAAACCTAACCCTAACCCTAACCCTAACCCTAACCCTATCTCTAACCCTAACCCTAACCCTAACCCTATCCCTAAACGCTATCCCTAAAATGTAAACACTAACCCTCCCCTATTCCTAACCCTAACCCTAACGCTAACCCTAAACCCTAACCTAACCTGATCCCTAACCCTAACACTGTCGCTAAACCTAACTCTGACCCTTACCGTCTCTCCAACCTTAACTCTAACCCTCGCCCTGTCACTAACCCTGTCCCTAAACCTAAACTTAAGCATCAGACAAAACCTAAACTTAATATAACCCTAACAGTAAAACTAACCATGTCCCAAACCCTAATCCTGCCCCTAACCCTAACCCTAACCCTAACCATAACCCTAACCCTAAATCCTAAACCCTAACCCTAACCCTAAACCTAAACCCTAACTCTAACCCTAACCCTAACCTAACCCTAACCCTAACCCTAACAGTGTCGCTAAACCTAACTCTGACCCTTAACGTCTCTCTATCTTTAACTCTAACCCTCACCCTGTAACTAACCCTGTCCCTAAACCTAACCTTAACCATCAGCCAAAACCTAAACTTAACTATAACCCTAACACTAAACCTAACCATGGCTCAAACCCGAAACGTGTACCTAACCCTAACCCTAACCTTAACCCTAACACTAAACCCGAAACCCTAACACTAACCCTAACCCTAAACCTAAACCCTAAACCCAAACCCTAACCCTAACGCTAACCCTAACCATAAACACTAAACCCTAACCCTAACCCTAACCCTAATCCTAACCCTAAACCCTAAACCCTAACACTAACCCTAACCCTAAACCCTAAACCCTAACCTTAACCCTAACCCTAACACTAAACCATAACCCTAACCCTAACCCTATCCCTAAAACCTAACCCTAACCCTAACCCTAACCCTAACACTCACCCTGTTACTAACCCTATCCCTAAACCTAACCTTAACCATCAGCCAAAACCTAAACTTAACCATAACCCTAACACGAAACCTAAACATGTCTCAAACCCGAATCGTGTACCTAACACTAACCCTAAACTTAACCCTAACCCGAAACCCGAAACCCTAACCCTAACCCTAACCCTAAACCTAAACCGTAAGCCCTAACTCTAACCCTAACCCAACCCTAAAGCCTAAATCCTAACTCTAACCCTAACCCTAACCCTAACCCTAACCCTAACCCTAACCCTATCCCTAAACCCTAACCCTAAAATGTAAACACTAAACCTCCCCTATTCCTAACCCTAACCCTAACCCTAACCCTAAACCCTAACGTAACCTGATTCCTAACACTAACACTGTCGCTAAACCTAACTCTGACCCTTACCATCTCTCTAAACTTAACTCTAACCCTCACCCTGTCACTAAACCTGTCCCTAAAACTAACCTTAACCATCAGCCAAAACCAAAACTTAACTATAACCCTACACTAAACCTAACAATTTCCCAAACCCTAATCCTGCCCCTAACCCTAACCCTAACCCTAACCATAACCCTAACCCTAAATCCTAAACCCTAACCCTAACACTAACCCTAAACCCTAACTCTAACCATAACCCTAACCTAACCCCAACCCTAACCCTATCACTGTCGCTAAACCTAACTCTGACTCTTACCGTCTCTCTATCTTTAACTCTCACCCTCACCCTGTAACTAACCCTGTCCCTAAACCTAACCTTAACCATCAGCCAAAACCTAAACTTAACTATAACCCTAACACTAAACCTAACCATGTCTCAAACCCGAAACGTGTACCTAACCCTAAACCTAACCTTAACCCTAACACTAAACCCAAAACCCTAACACTAACCCTAACCCTAAACCTAAACCCTAAACCCAAACCCTAACCCTAACGCTAACCCTAACCATAAACACTAAACCCTAACCCTAACCCTAACCCTAACCCTAACCCTAACCCTAAATCCTAAACCCTAACACTAACCCTAACCCTAAAGCCTAAACCCTAACTCTAACCCTAACCCTAACCCTAAACCCTAAACCCTAACCTAACCCTAACCCTAAACCTAAACCGTAACCCTAACCCTAACCCTATCCCTAAAACCTAACCCTAACCCTAACCCTAACCCTAACCCTAACCCTAAACCCTAACCTAACCTGATCCCTAAACCTAACACTGTCGCTAAACCTAACTCTGACCCTTACCGTCTCTCCACC
>CM063098.1:32042649-32045149 GCA_031876335.1 Hipposideros larvatus | reverse complement strand
ACCTAAACTTATCCATCAGCCAAAACCTAAATTTAAATATAAACCTAACACTAAACCTAAACATGTCTCAAACCCAAAACGTGTACCTAACCCTAAACCTAACCTTAACCCTAACACTGAACCCGAAACCCTAACACTAACCCTAACCCTAAACCTAAACCCTAAACCCAAACCCTAACCCTAACGCTAACCCTAACCATAAACACTAAACCCTAACCCTAACCCTAACCCTAACCCTAAACCCTAAACCCTAACACTAACCCTAACCCTAAAGCCTAAACCATAACTCTAACCCTAACCCTAACACTAAACCCTAAACCCTAACCTTAACCCTAACCCTAAACGTTAACCGTAACCCTAACCCTAACCCTATCCCTAAAACCTAACCCTAACCCTAACCCTAACCCTAACACTAACTCTAACCCTAACCCTAACCCTAACCCTATCCCTAAACCCTAACCCTGAAATGTAAACACTAACCCTCCCCTATTCCTAACCCTAACCCTAACCTTAACCCTAAAACCTAACCTAACCTGATCCCTAACCCTAACACTGTCGCTAAACCTAACTCTGACCCTTACCGTCACTCCAACCTTAACTCTAACCCTCAGCCTGTCACTAACCCTGTCCCTAAACCTAAACTTAAGCATCAGACAAAATCTAAACTTAATATAACCGTAACAGTAAACCTAACCATATCCCAAACCCTAATCCTGCCCCTAACCCTAACCCTAACCCTAAACATAACCCTAACCCTAAATCCTAAACCCTAACCCTAACACTAACCCTAAACCCTAACTCTAACCCTAACCCTAACCTAACCGTAACCCTAACCCTAACACTGTTGCTAAACCTAACTCTGACCCTTACCGTCTCTCTATCTTTAACTCTAACCCTCACCCTGTAACTAACCCTGTCCCTAAACCTAACCTTTACCATCAGCCAAAACCTAAACTTAACTATAACCCGAACACTAAACCTAACCATGTCTCAAACCCGAAACGTGTACCTAACCCTAACCCTAACCGTAACCCTAACACTAAACCCGAAACCCTAACACTAAACCTAACCCTAAACCTAAACCCTAAACCCAAACTCTAACCCTAACGCTAACTCTAACCATAAACACTAAACCCTAACCCTAACCCTAACCCTAACCGTAACCCTAAACCATAAACCCTAACTCTAACCCTAACCCAAAAGCCTGAACCCTAACTCTAACCCTAACCTTAAACCTAAACCCTAAACCCTAACCTTAACACTAACCCTAAACCTAAACCGTAACCCTAACCCTAACCCTATGCCTAAAACCTAACCCTAACCCTAACCCTAACCCTAACCCTAAACCCTAACCTAACCTGATCACTAACCCTAACACTGTCGTAAACCTAACTCTGACCCTTACCGTCTCTCCAACCTTAACTCTAACCCTCACCCTGTCACTAACCCTGTCCCTAAACCTAAACTTAAGCATCAGACAAAACCTAAACTTAATATAACCCTAACAGTAAACCTAACCATGTCCCAAACCCTAATCCTGTCCCTAACCCTAAACCTAATGCTAACCCTAACCCTAACCCTAACCCTAAACCCTAAACCCTAACCTTAATCCTAACCCTAAACCTAAGCCGTAACCCTAACCCTAACACTATCCCTAAAACCTAACCCTAACCCTAATCCTAACCCTAACCCTAACCCTAACCTAACCCTAACCCTAACCCTAACACTGTCGCTAAACCTAACTCTGTACCTTACCGTCTCTCTAACTTTAACTCTAACCCTCACCCTGTAACTAACCCTGTCCCTAAACCTAACCTGAACCATCAGCCAAAACCTAAACTTAACCATAACCCTAACACTAAACCTAAACATGTCTCAAACCCGAATCGTGTACCTAACCCTAACCCTAAACTTAACCCTAACACTAAACCCGAAACCCTAACCCTAACCCTAACCCTAACCCTAAACCGTAAGTCCTAACTCTAACCCTAACCCTACCCCTAAAGCCTAAATCCTAACCCTAACCCTAACCCTAACCCTAACCCTAACCCTATCCCTAAACCCTAACCCTAAAATGTAAACACTAACCCTCCCCTATTCCTAACCCTAACACTAACCCTAACCCTAAACCCTAACCTAACCTGATCCCTAACCCTAACACTGTGGCTAAACCTAACTCTGACCCTTACCGTCTCTCCAACCTTAACTCTAACACTCACCCTGTCACTAACCCTGTCCCTAAACCTAAACTTAAGCATCAGAAAAAATCTAAATTTAATATAACCCTAACAGTAAACCTAACCATGTCCCAAACCCTAATCCTGTCCCTAAACCTAAACCTAATGCTAACCCTAACCCTAACCCTAACCCTGAACCCTAAACCCTAACCTTAACCCTAACCCTAAACCTAAACCGTAACTCTTACCCTGACCCTATCCCTAAAACCTACACCTAACCCTAACCCTAACCTAACCCTAACCCTAACCCTAACACTGTCGCT
>CM063098.1:32035149-32040149 GCA_031876335.1 Hipposideros larvatus | reverse complement strand
CCCTAAAGCCTAAACCCTAACTCTAACCCTAACCCTAACCCTAAACCCTAAACCCTAACCTTAACCCTAACCCTAAACCTAAACCGTAACCCTAACCCTAACCCTATCCCTAAAACCTAACCCTAACCCTAACCCTAACCCTAACTCTAACCCTAACCCTAACCCTAAACCTATCCCTAAACCCTAACCCTAATATGTAAACACTAACCCTCCCCTATTCCTAACCCTAACCCTAACCCTAACCCTAAAACCTAACCTAACCTGATCCCTAACCCTAACACTGTCGCTAAACCTAACTCTGACCCTTACCGTCTCTCCAAACTTAACTCTAACCCTCACCCTGTCACTAACCCTGTCCCTAAACCTAAACTTAAGCATCAGACAAAACCTAAACTTAATATTACCCTAACAGTAAACCTAACCATGTCCCAAACCCTAATCCTGTCCCTAACCCTAACCCTAACCCTAACCCTAACACTAACCCTAACCCTAAACCTAAACACTAAACCCAAACCCTAACACTACGCTAACCCTAACCATAAACACTAAACCCTAACCCTAACCCTAACCCTACCCCTAACACTAAACCCTAAACCATAACCCTAACCCTAACACTATCCCTAAAACCTAACCCTAACCCTAACCCTAACTCTAACCCTAACCCTAACCCTAACCCTATCCCTAAACCCTAACCCTAAAATGTAAACACTAACCCTCCCCTATTCCTAAAAATAACCCTAACCCTAACACTAAACTCTAAACCCTAACACTAACCCTAACCCTAAAGCCTAAACCCTATCTCTAACCCTAACCCTAACCTTAAACTCTAAACCCTAACCTTAACCCTAACCCTAAACCTAAACCATAACCCTAACCCTAACCCTATCCCTAAAACCTAACTCTAACCCTAACCCTAACCCTATCCCTAAACCCTAACCCTAAAATGTAAACACTAACCCTCCCCTATTCCTAACCCTAACCCTAACCCTAACCCTAAACCCTAACCTAACCTGATCCCTAACCCTAACACTGTCGCTAAACCTAACTCTGACCCTTACCGTCTCTCCAACCTTAACTCTAACCCTCACCCTGTCACTAACCCTGTCCCTAAACCTAAACTTAAGCATCAGACAAAACCTAAACTTAATATAACCCTAACAGTAAACCTAACCATGTCCCAAACCCTAATCCTGTCCCTAACCCTAAAACTAATGCTAACGCTATCCCTAACCCTAACCCTAAACCCTAACCTTAACCCTAACCCTAAACCTAAACCGTAACCCTAACCCTAACCCTATCCCTAAAACCTAACCCTAACCCTAACCCTAACCCTAAACCTAAACCCTAAACCCAAACCCTAACCCTAACGCTAACCCTAACCATAAACACTAAACCCTAAACCTAACCCTAACCCTAACCCTAACCCTAACCCTAACCCTATCCCTAAACCCTAACCCTAAAATGTAAACACTAACCCTCCCCTATTCCTAACTCTAACCCTAACCCTAACCCTAAACCCTAACCTAACCTGATCCCTAACACTAACACTGTCGCTAAACCTAACTCTGACCCTTACCGTCTCTCTAAACTTAACTCTAACCCTCACCCTGTCACTAAACCTGTCCCTAAAACTAACCTTAACCATCAGCCAAAACCAAAATTTAACTATAACCCTACACTAAACCTAACCATTTCCCAAACCCTTATCCTGCCCCTAACGCAAACCCTAACCCTAACCATAACCCTAACCCTAAATCCTAAACCCTAACCCTAACCCTAACCCTAAACCCTAACTCTAACCCTAACCCTAACCCTAACAATGTCGCTAAACCTAACTCTGACGCTTACCGTCTCTCTATCTTTAACTCTAACCCTCACCCTGTAACTAACCCTGTCCCTAAACCTAATCTTAACCATCAGCCAAAACCTAAACTTAACTATAACCCTAACACTAAACCTAACCATGTCTCAAACCCGAAACGTGTACCTAACCTTTATCCTAACCTTAACCCTAACACTAAACTCGAAACCCTAACACTAACCCTAACCCTAAACCTAAACACTAAACCCAAACCCTAACCCTAACGCTAACCCTAACCATAAACACTAAACACTAACCCTAACCCTAACCCTAACCCTAACCCTAACCCTAAACCCTAAACCCTATCACTAACCCTAACCCTAAAGCCTAATTCCTAACACTAACCCTAACCCTAACCCTAAACCCTAAACCCTAACCCTAACCCTATCCCTAAAACCTAACCCTAACCCTAACCCTAACCCTAACCCTAACTCTAACCCTAACCCTAATCCTAACCCTATCCCTAAACCCTAATCCTAAAATGTAAACGCTAACCCTCCCCTATTCCTAACCCAAACCCTAACCCTAACGCTAACCCTAACCTTAAACACTAAATCCTAACCCTATCCCTAACCCTAACCCTAACCCTAAACCTAAACCCTAAACCCTAACACTATCCCTAACCCTAAAGCCTAAACCCTAACTCTAACCCTAACCCTAACCCTAAACCCTAAACCCTAACCTTAACCCTAACCCTAAACCTAAACCATAACCCTAACCCTAACCCTATCCTTAAAACCTAACACTAACCCTAACCCTAACCCTATCTCTAACCCTAACCCTAACACTAACCCTATCCCTAAACGCTAACCCTAAAATGTAAACACTAACCCTCCCCTATTCCTAACCCTAACCCTAACGCTAACCCTAAACCCTAACCTAACCTGATCCCTAACCCTAACACTGTCGCTAAACCTAACTCTGACCCTTACCGTCTCTCCAACCTTAACTCTAACCCTCACCCTGTCACTAACCCTGTACCTAAACCTAAACTTAAGCATCAGACAAAACCTAAACTTAATATAACCCTAACAGTAAACCTAACCATGTCCCAAACCCTAATCCTGCCCCTAACCCTAACCCTAACCATAACCCTATCCCTAAATCCTAAACCCTAACCCTAACCCTAAACCTAAACCCTAACTCTAACCCTAACCCTAACCTAACCCTAACCCTAACCCTAACAGTGTCGCTAAACCTAACTCTGACCCTTAACGTCTCTCTATTTTTAACTCTAACCCTCACCCTGTAACTAACCCTGTCCCTAAACCTAACCTTAACCATCAGCCAAAACCTAAACTTAACTATAACCCTAGCACTAAACCTAACCATGGCTCAAACCCGAAACGTGTACCTAACCCTAACCCTAACCTTAACCCTAACAATAAACCCGAAACCCTAACACTAACCCTAACCCTAAACCTAAACCCTAAACCCAAACCCTAACCCTAACGCTAACCCTAACCATGAACACTAAACCCTAACCCTAACCCTAACCCTAAACCCTAAACCCTAACACTAACCCTAACCCTAAAGCCTAAACCCTAACTCTAACCCTAACCCTAACCCTAAACCCTAAACCCTAACCTTAACCCTAACACTAACACTAAACCGTAACCCTAACCCTAACCCTATCCCTAAAACCTAACCCTAACCCTAACCTTAACCCTAACCCTAACACTCACCCTGTAACTAACCCTGTCCCTAAACCTAACCTTAACCATCAGCCAAAACCTAAACTTAAACATAACCTAACACTAAACCTAAACATGTCTCAAACCCGAATCGTGTACCTAACACTAACCCTAAACTTAACCCTAACCCAAACCCGAAACCCTAACCCTAACCCTAACCCTAACCCTAGCCCTAACCATAACCCTAACCCTAAATCCTAAACCCTAACCCTAACCCTAACCCTAAACCCTAACTCTAACCCTAACCCTAACCTAACCCTAACCCTAACCCTAACTCTGTCGCTAAACCTAACTCTGACTCTTACCGTCTGTCTATCATTAACTCTCACCCTCACCCTGTAACTAACCCTGTCCCTAAACCTAACCTTAACCATCAGCCAAAACCTAAACTTAACTATAACCCTAACACTAAACCTAACCATGTCTCAAACCCGAAACGTGTACCTAACCCTAACCCTAACCTTAACCCTAACACTAAACCCAAAACCCTAACACTAACCCTAACCCTAAACCTAAACCCTAAACCCAAACCCTAACCCTAACGCTAACCCTAACCATAAACACTAAACCCTAACCCTAACCCTAACCCTAACCCTAAACCCTAAACCCTAATACTAACCCTAACCCTAAAGCCTAAACCCTAACTCTAACCCTAACCCTAACCCTAAACCCTAAACCCTAACCTTAACCCTAACCCTAAACCTAAACCGTAACCCTAACCCTAAACCTATCCCTAAAACCTAACCCTAACCCTAACCCTAACCCTAACCCTAACCCTAACCCTAAACCCTAACCTAACCTGATCCCTAAACCTAACACTGTCGCTAAACCTAACTCTGACCCTTACCGTCTCTCCAACCTTAACTCTAACCCTCACCCTGTCACTAACCCTGTCCCTAAACTTAAACTTAAGCATCAGACAAAACCTAAACTTAATATAACCCTAACAGTAAACCTAACCATGTCCCAAACCCTAATCCTGTCCCTAACCCTAAACCTAATGCTAACCCTAACCCTAACCCTAACCCTAAACCCTAAACCCTAACCTTAACCCTAACCCTAAACCTAAACCTAACCCTAACCCTAACCCTATCCCTAAAACCTAACCCTAACCTAACCCTAACCCTAACCCTAACACTGTCGCTAAACCTAACTCTGTTTCTTACCGTCTCTCTAACTTTAAGTCTAACCCTCACCCTGTAACTAACCCTGTCCCTAAACCTAACCTTAACCATCAGCCAAAACCTAAACTTAACCATAACCCTAACACTAAACCTAAACATGTCTCAAACCCGAATCGTGTACCTAACTCTAACCCTAAACTTAACCCTAACCCGAAACCCGAAACCCTAACCCTAACCCTAAACCGTAAGCCCTAACTCGAACCCTAACCCTAACACTAAATCCTAAATCCTAACTCTAACCCTAACCCTAACCCTAACACT
>CM063098.1:32027649-32030149 GCA_031876335.1 Hipposideros larvatus | reverse complement strand
CTAACCTGATCCCTAAACCTAACACTGTCGCTAAACCTAACTCTGACCCTTACCGTCTCTCCAACCTTAACTCTAACCCTCACCCTGTCACTAACCCTGTCCCTAAACTTAAACTTAAGCTTCAGACAAAACCTAAACTTAATATAACCCTAACAGTAAACCTAACCATGTCCCAAACCCTAATCCTGTCCCTAACCCTAAACCTAATGCTAACCCTAACACTAACCCTAACCCTAACCCTAAACCCTAACCTTAACCCTAACCCTAAACCTAAACCGTAACCCTAACCCTAACCCTATCCCTAAAACCTAACCCTAACCCTAACACTGTCGCTAAACCTAACTCTGTACCTTACCGTCTCTCTAACTTTAAGTCTAACCCTCACCCTGTAACTAACCCTGTCCCTAAACCTAACCTTAACCATCAGCCAAAACCTAAACTTAACCATAACCCTAACACTAAACCTAAACATGTCTCAAACCCGAATCGTGTACCTAACCCTAACCCTAAACTTAACCCTAACCCGAAACCCGAAACCCTAACCCTAACCCTAAACCGTAAGCCCTAACTCGAACCCTAACCCTAACCCTAAAGCCTAAATCCTAACTCTAACCCTAACCCTAACCCTAACACTAACCCTATCCCTAAACCCTAACCCTAAAATGTAAACACTAACCCTCCCCTATTCCTAACTCTAACCCTAACCCTAACCCTGAACCCTAACCTAACCTGATCCCTAACACTAACACTGTCGCTAAACCTAACTCTGACCCTTACCGTCTCTCTAAACTTAACTCTAACCCTCACCCTGTCACTAAACCTGTCCCTAAAACGAACCTTAACCATGAGCCAAAACCAAAATTTAACTATAAACCTACACTAAACCTAACCATTTCCCAAACCCTAACCTGCCCCTAACCCTAACCCTAACCCTAACCATAAACCTAACCCTAAATCCTAAACTCTAACCCTAACCCTAACCCTAACACTGTCGCTAAACCTAACTCTGACCCTTACCGTCTCTCTATCTTTAACTCTAACCCTCACCCTGTAACTAACCCTGTCCCTAAACCTAATCTTAACCATCAGCCAAAACCTAAACTTAACTATAACCCTAACACTAAACCTAACCATGTCTCAAACCCGAAACGCGTACCTAACCCTAACCCTAACCTTAACCCTAACACTAAACTCGAAACCCTAACACTAACCCTAACCCTAAACCTAAACACTAAACCCAAACCCTGACCCTAACGCTAACCCTAACCATAAACACTAAACCCTAACCCTAACCCTAACCCTAACCCTAACCCTAAACCCTAAACCCTAACACTAACCCTAACCCTAAAGCCTAAACCATAACTCTAACCCTAACCCTAACCCTAAACCCTAAACCCTAACCCTAACCCTATCCCTAAAACCTAACCCTAACCCTAACCCTAACACTAACCCTAACTCTAACCCTAACCCTAACCCTAACCCTAACCCTATCCCTAAACCCTAATCCTAAAATGTAAACACTAACCCTCCCCTATTCCTAACCCTAAGCCTAACCCTAACCCTAAACCCTAACCTAACCTGATCCCTAACCCTAACACTGTCGCTAAACCTAACTCTGACCCTTACCGTCTCTCCAACCTTAACTCTAACCCTCACCCTGTCACTAACCCTGTCCCTAAACCTAAACTTAAGCATCAGACAAAACCTAAACTTAATATAACCCTAACAGTAAACCTAACCATGTCCCAAACCCTAATCCTGCCCCTAACCCTAACCCTAACCATAACCATAACCCTAACCCTAAATCCTAAACCCTAACCCTAACCCTAAACCTAAACCCTAACTCTAACCCTAACCCTAACCTAACCCTAACCCTAACCCTAACACTGTCGCTAAACCTAACTCTGACCCTTACCGTCTCTCTGTCTTTAACTCTAACCCTCACCCTGTAACTAACCCTGTCCCTAAACCTAACCTTAACCATCAGCCAAAACCTAAACTTAACTATAACCCTAACACTAAACCTAACCATGTCTCAAACCCGAAACGTGTACCTAACCCTAACCCTAACCTTAACCCTAACACTAAACCCGAAACCCTAACACTAACCCTAACCCTAAACCTAAACCCTAAACCCAAACCCTAACCCTAACGCTAACCCTAACCATAAACACTAAACCCTAAACCTAACCCTAACCCTAACCCTAACCCTAAATCCTAAACCCTAACACTAACCCTAACCCTAAAGCCTAAATCCTAACTCTAACCCTAACCCTAACCATAAACCCTAAACCCTAACCTTAACCCTAACCCTAAACCTAAACCCTAACCCTAACCCTAACCCTATCCCTAAAACCTAACCCTAACCCTAACCCTAAACCTAACTCTAACCCTAACCCTAACCCTAACCCTATCCCTAAACCCTAACCCTAAAATGTAAACACTAACCCTCCCCTATTCCTAACCCTAACCCTAACCCTAACCCTAAAACCTAACCTAA
>CM063098.1:32010149-32020149 GCA_031876335.1 Hipposideros larvatus | reverse complement strand
CCTAAACTTAACTATAACCCTAACACTAAACCTAACCATGTCTCAAACCCGAATCGTGTACCTAACCCTAACCCTAAACTTAACCCTAACACTAAACCCGAAACCCTAACCCTAACCCTAACCCTAACCCTAAACCGTAAGCCCTAACTCTAACCCTAACCCTATCCCTACAGCCTAAATCCTAACTCTAACCCTAACCCTAACCCTAACCCTAACCCTATCCCTAAACCCTAACCCTGAAATGTAAACACTAAACCTCCCCTATTCCTAACCCTAACCCTAACTCTAACCCTAAACCCTAACCTAACCTGATCCCTAACCCTAACACTGTCGCTAAACCTAACTCTGACCCTTACCGTCTCTCCAACCTTAACTCTAACACTCACCCTGTCACTAACCCTGTCCCTAAACCTAAACTTAAGCATCAGACAAAACCTAAACTTAAAATAACCCTAACAGTAAACCTAACCATGTCCCAAACCCTAATCCTGTCCCTAACCCTAAACCTAATGCTAACCCTAACCCTAACCCTAACCCTAAACCCTAAACCCTAACCTTAACCCTAACCCTAAACCTAAACCGTAACTCTAACCCTAACCCTATCCCTAAAACCTAACCCTAACCCTAACCCTAACCCTAACCCTAACCTAACCCTAACCCTAACCCTAACACTGTCAATAAACCTAACTCTGAACCTTACCGTCTCTCTATCTTTAACTCTAACCCTCACCCTGTAACTAACCCTGTCCCTAAACCTAAACTTATCCATCAGCCAAAACCTAAATTTAAATATAAACCTAACACTAAACCTAAACATGTCTCAAACCCAAAACGTGTACCTAACCCTAAACCTAACCTTAACCCTAACACTGAACCCGAAACCCTAACACTAACCCTAACCCTAAACCTAAACCCTAACCAAACCCTAACCCTAACGCTAACCCTAACCATAAACACTAAACCCTAACCCTAACCCTAACCCTAACCCTAAACCCTAAACCCTAACACTAACCCTAACCCTAAAGCCTAAACCATAACTCTAACCCTAACCCTAACACTAAACCCTAAACCCTAACCTTAACCCTAACCCTAAACACCTTAACCGTAACCCTAACCCTAACCCTATCCCTAAAACCTAACCCTAACCCTAACCCTAACCCTAACTCTAACCCTAACCCTAACCCTAACCCTATCCCTAAACCCTAACCCTAAAATGTAAACACTAACCCTCACCTATTAATAACCCTAACCCTAACCTTAACCCTAAAACCTAACCTAACCTGATCCCTAACCCTAACACTGTCGCTAAACCTAACTCTGACCCTTACCGTCACTCCAACCTTAACTCTAACCCTCAGCCTGTCACTAACCCTGTCCCTAAACCTAAACTTAAGCATCAGACAAAATCTAAACTTAATATAACCGTAACAGTAAACCTAACCATATCCCAAACCCTAATCCTGCCCCTAACCCTAACCCTAACCCTAAACATAACCCTAACCCTAAATCCTAAACCCTAACCCTAACACTAACCCTAAACCCTAACTCTAACCCTAACCCTAACCTAACCGTAACCCTAACCCTAACACTGTTGCTAAACCTAACTCTGACCCTTACCGTCTCTCTATCTTTAACTCTAACCCTCACCCTGTAACTAACCCTGTCCCTAAACCTAACCTTTACCATCAGCCAAAACCTAAACTTAACTATAACCCGAACACTAAACCTAACCATGTCTCAAACCCGAAACGTGTACCTAACCCTAACCCTAACCGTAACCCTAACAATAAACCCGAAACCCTAACACTAAACCTAACCCTAAACCTAAACCCTAAACCCAAACTCTAACCCTAACGCTAACTCTAACCATAAACACTAAACCCTAACCCTAACCCTAACCCTAACCGTAACCCTAAACCATAAACCCTAACACTAACCCTAACCCAAAAGCCTAAACCCTAACTCTAACCCTAACCTTAAACCTAAACCCTAAACCCTAACCTTAACACTAACCCTAAACCTAAACCGTAACCCTAACCCTAACCCTATGCCTAAAACCTAACCCTAACCCTAACACTAACCCTAACCCTAAACCCTAACCTAACCTGATCACTAACCCTAACACTGTCGTAAACCTAACTCTGACCCTTACCGTCTCTCCAACCTTAACTCTAACCCTCACCCTGTCACTAACCCTGTCCCTAAACCTAAACTTAAGCATCAGACAAAACCTAAACTTAATATAACCCTAACAGTAAACCTAACCATGTCCCAAACCCTAATCCTGTCCCTAACCCTAAACCTAATGCTAACCCTAACCCTAACCCTAAACATAAACACTAAACCCAAACCCTAACCCTAACGCTAACCCTAACCATAAACACTAAACCCTAACCCTAACCCTAACCCTAAACCTAACCCTAACCCTAAACCCTAAACCCTAACACTAACCCTAACCCTAAAGCCTAAACCCTAACTCTAACCCTAACCCTAACCCTAAACCCTAAAACCTAACCCTAACCCTATCCCTAAAACCTAACCCTAACCCTAACCCTAACCCTAACCCTAACTCTAACCCTAACCCTAACCCTAACCCTATCCCTAAACACTAACCCTAAAATGTAAACACTAACCCTCCCCTATTCCTAACCCTAACCCTAACCCTAACCCTAAACCCTAACCTAACCTGATCCCTAACCCTAACACTGTCGCTAAACCTAACTCTGACGCTTACCGTCTCTCCAACCTTAACTCTAACCCTCACCCTGTCACTAACCCTGTCCCTAAACCAAAACTTAAGCATCAGACAAAACCTAAAGTTAAAATAACCCTAACAGTAAACCTAACCATGTCCCAAACCGTAATCCTTTCCCTAACCCTAAACCTAATGCTAACCCTAACCCTAACCCTAACCCTAAACCCTAAACCCTAACCTTAACCCTAACCCTAAACCTAAACCGTAACCCTAACACTAACCCTATCCCTAAAACCTAACCCTAACCCTAACCCTAACCCTAACCTTAACCCTAACACTAAACCCGAAACCCTAACACTAACCCTAACCCTAAACCTAAACCCTAAACCGAAACCCTAACCCTAATGCTAACCGTAACCATAAACACTAAACCCTAACCCTAACCCTAACCCTAACCCTAAACCCTAAACCCTAACACTAACCCTAACCCTAAAGCCTAAACCCTAACTCTAACCCTAACCATAACCCTAAACCCTAAACCCTAACCTTAACCCTAACCCTAAACCTAAACCGTAATCCTAACCCTAACCCTAACCCTAACCCTAACCGCAACCCTAACTCTAACCCTAACCCTAACCCTAACCCTATCCCTAAACCCTAACCCTAAAATGTAAACACTAACCCTCCCCTATTCCTAACCCTAACCCTAACCCTAACCCTAAACCCTAACCTAACCTGCTCCCTAACCCTAACACTGTCGCTAAACCTAACTCTGACCCTTACCGTGTCTCCAACCTTAACTCTAACCCTCACCCTGTCACTAACCCTGTCCCTAAACCTAAACTTAATCATCAGACAAAACCTAAACTTAATATAACCCTAACAGTAAAACTAACCATGTCCCAAAACCTAATCCTGCCCCTAACCCTTAACCCTAACCTTAACCCTAACCCTAAACCTAAACCGTAACCCTAACCCTAACCCTATCCCTAAAACCTAACCCTAACCCTAACCCTAACTCTAACCCTAACCCTAACCCTAACCCTATCCCTAAACCCTAACCCTAAAATGTAAACACTAACCCTCCCCTATTCCTAACCCTAACCCTAACCCTAACCCTAAACCCTAACCTAACCTGATCCCTAACCCTAACACTGTCGCTAAACCTAACTCTGACCCTTACCGTCTCTCCAACCTTAACTCTAACCCTCACCCTGTCACTAACCCTGTCCCTAAACCTAAACTTAAGCATCAGACAAAACCTAAACTTAATATAACCCTATCATTAACCCTACCATGTCCCAAACCCTAATCCTGTCCCTAACCCTAAACCTAATGCTAACCATAACCCTAACCCTAAACCCTAAACCCTAACCTTAACCCTAACCCTAAACCTAAACCGTAACTCTAACCCTAACCCTATCCCGAAAACCTAACCCTAACCCTAACCCAAACCCTAACCCTAACATAACCCTAACCCTAACCCTAACACTGTCGCTAAACCTAACTCTGTACCTTACCGTCTCTCTAACTTAACTCTAACCCTCACCCTGTAACTAACCCTGTCCCTAAACCTAACCTTAACCATCAGCCAAAACCTAAACTTAACTGTAACCCTAACACTAAACCTAAACATGTCTCAAACCCGAATCGTGTACCTAACCCTAACCATAACCTTAACACTAACACTAAACCCGAAATTCTAACACTAACCCTAACCCTAAACCTAAACCCTAAACCCAAACCCTAAACCTAACGCTAACCCTAACCTTAAACACTAAACCCTAACCCTAACCCTAATCCTAACCCTAACCCTAAACCCTAAACCCTAACACTATCCCTAACCCTAAAGCCTAAACCCTAACTCTAAAACTAACTCTAACCCTAAACCCTAAACCCTAACCTTAACCCTAACCCTAAACCTAAACCGTAACCCTAACGCTAACCCTATCCCTAAAACCTAACCCTAACCCTAACCCTAACCCTAACCCTAACCCTAACACTCACCCTGTAACTAACCCTGTCCCTAAACCTAAACTTAACCATCAGCCAAAACCTAAACTTAACCATAACCCAAACACTAAACCTAAACATGTCTCAAACCCGAATCTTGTACCTAACACTAACCCTAAACTTAACCCTAACCCGAAACCCGAAACCCTAACCCTAACCCTAACCCTAACCCTAAACCGTAAGCCCTAACTCTAACCCTAACCCTAACCCTAAAGCCTAAATCCTAACTCTAACCCTAACCCTAACCCTAACCCTAACCCTATCCCAAACCCTAACCCTAAAATGTAAACACTAACCCTCCCCTATTCCTAACCCTAACCCTAACCCTAACCCTAAACCCTAACCTAATCTGATTCCTAACACTAACACTGTCGCTAAACCTAACTCTGACCCTTACCGTCTCTCTAAACTTAACTCTAACCCTCACCCTCTCACTAAACCTGTCCCTAAAACTAACCTTAACCATCAGCCAAAACCAAAACTTAACTATAACCCTACACTAAACCTAACCATTTCCCAAACCGTAATCCTGACACTAACCCTAACCCTAACCCTAACCATAACCCTAACCCTAAATCCTAAACCCTAACCCTAACCCTAAACCCTAACTCTAACCCTAACCCTAACCTAACACTAACCCTAACCCTAACACTGTCGCTAAACCTAACTCTGACTCTTACCGTCTCTCTATCTTTAACTCTAACCCTCACCCTGTAACTAACCCTGTCCCTAAACCTAACCTTAACCATCAGCCAAAACCTAAACTTAACTATAACCCTAACACTAAACCTAACCATGTCTCAAACCCGAAACGTGTACCTAACCCTAACCCTAACCTTAACCTAACACTAAACCCAAAACCCTAACCCTAACCCTAACCCTAACCCTAACCCTAAAGCCTAAACCCTAACTCTAACCGTAACCCTAACCCTAAACCCTAAACCCTAACCTGAACCCTAACCCTAAACCTAAACCGTAACCCTAACCCTAACCCTATCCCTAAAACCTAACCCTAACCCTAACCCTAACTCTAACCCTAACCCTAACTCTAACCCTATCCCTAAACCCTAACCCTAAAATGTAAACACTAACCCTCCCCTATTCCTAACCCTAACCCTAACCCTAACCCTAAACCCTAACCTAACCTGATCCCTAACCCTAACACTGTCGCTAAACCTAACTCTGACCCTTACCGTCTCTCCAACCTTAACTCTAACCCTCACCCTGTCACTAACCCTGTCCCTAAACCTAAACTTAAGCATCAGACAAAACCTAAACTTAATATAACCCTAACAGTAAACCTAACCATGTCCCAAACCCTAATCCTGTCCCTAACCGTAACCCTAACCCTAACCCTAACCCTAACACTAACCCTAACCCTAAACCTAAACACTAATCCCAAAACCTAAACCTAACGCTAACCCTAACAATAAACACTAAACCCTAACCCTAACCCTAACCCTAACCCTAAACCCTAAATCCTAACACTAACCCTAACGCTAAAGCCTAAACCCTAACTCTAACCCTAACCCTAACACTAAACCCTAAACCCTAACCTTAACCCTAACCCTAAACCTAAACCATAACCCTAACCCTAACCCTATCCCTAAAACCTACACCTAACCCTAATCCTAAACCTAACCTAACCCTAAACCTAACCCTAACACTGTCGCTAAACCTAACTCTGACACTTACCGTCTCTCTATCTTTAACTCTAACCCTCACCCTGTAACTAACCCTGTCCCTAAACCTAAACTTAAGCATCAGACAAAACCTAAACTTAACTATAACCCTAACACTAAACCTAACCATGTCTAAAACCCGAAACGTGTACCTAACCCTAACCCTAAACCTAAACCCTAAACCCAAACCCTAACCCTAACGCTAACCCTAAACATAAACACTAATCCCTAACCCTAACCCTAACCCTAACCCTAACCCTAAACCCTAAACCCTAACACTAACCCTAACCCTAAAGCCTAAACCCTAACTCTAACCCTAACCCTAACCCTAAACCCTAAACCCTAACCTTAACCCTAACCCTAAACCTAAACCGTAACCCTAACCCTAACCCTATCCCTAAAACCTAACCCTAACCCTAACCCTAACCCTAACACTAACTCTAACCCTAACCCTAACCCTAACCCTATCCCTAAACCGTAACCCTGAAATTTAAACACTAACCCTCCCCTATTCCTAACCCTAACCCTAACCTTAACCCTAAACCCTAACCTAACCTGATCCCTAACCCTAACACTGTCGCTAAACCTATCTCTGACCCTTACCGTCTCTCCAACCTTAACTCTAACCCTCACCCTGTCACTAACCCTGTACCTAAACCTAAACTTAAGCATCAGACAAAATCTAAACTTAATATAACCCTAACAGTAAACCTAACCATTTCCCAAACCCTAATCCTGCCCCTAACCCTAACCCTAAACATAACCCTAACCCTAAATCCTAAACCCTAACCCTAACACTAACCCTAAACCCTAACTCTAAGCCTAACCCTAACCTAACCGTAACCCTAACCCTAACACTGTTGCTAAACCTAACTCTGACCCTTACCGTCTCTCTATCTTTAACTCTAACCCTCACCCTGTAACTAACCCTGTCCCTAAACCTAACCTTAACTATCAGCCAAAACCTAAACTTAACTATAACCCTAACACTAAACCTAACCATGTCTCAAACCCGAAACGTGTACCTAACCCTAACCCTAACCGTAACCCTAACACTAAACCCGAAACCCTAACACTAAACCTAACCCTAAACCTAAACCCTAAACCCAAACCCTAACCCTAACGCTAACTCTAACCATAAACACTAAACCCTAACCCTAACCCTAACCCTAACCGTAACCCTAAACCCTAAACCCTAAACCCTAACACTAACCCTAACCCTAAAGCCTAAACCCTAACTCTAACCCTAACCTTAACCCTAAACCCTAAACCCTAACCTTAACCCTAACCCTAAACCTAAACCGTAACCCTAACCCTAACCCTATGCCTAAAACCTAACCCTAACCCTAACCCTAACCCTAACCCTAAACCCTAACCTAACCTGATCCCTAACCCTAACACTGTCGCTAAACCTAACTCTGACCCTTACCGTCTCTCTATCTTTAACTCTAACCCTCACCCTGTAACTAACCCTGTCCCTAAACCTAACCTTAACCATCAGCCAAAACCTAAACTTAACTATAACCCTAACACTAAACCTAACCATGTCTCAAACCCGAATCGTGTACCTAACCCTAACCCTAAACTTAACCCTAACACTAAACCCGAAACCCTAACCCTAACCCTAACCCTAACCCTAAACCGTAAGCCCTAACTCTAACCCTAACCCTATCCCTAAAGCCTAAATCCTAACTCTAACCCTAACCCTAACCCTAACCCTAACCCTGAAATGTAAACACTAAACCTCCCCTATTCCTAACCCTAACCCTAACTCTAACCCTAAACCCTAACCTAACCTGATCCCTAACCCTAACACTGTCGCTAAACCTAACTCTGACCCTTACCGTCTCTCCAACCTTAACTCTAACACTCACCCTGTCACTAACCCTGTCCCTAAACCTAAACTTAAGCATCAGACAAAACCTAAACTTAAAATAACCCTAACAGTAAACCTAACCATGTCCCAAACCCTAATCCTGTCCCTAACCCTAAACCTAATGCTAACCCTAACCCTAACCCTAACCCTAAACCCTAAACCCTAACCTTAACCCTAACCCTAACCCTAAACCGTAACTCTAACCCTAACCCTATCCCTAAAACCTAACCCTAACCCTAACCCTAACCCTAACCCTAACCTAACCCTAACCCTAACCCTAACACTGTCGCTAAACCTAACTCTGAACCTTACCGTCTCTCTATCTTTAACTCTAACCCTCACCCTGTAACTAACCCTGTCCCTAAACCTAAACTTATCCATCAGCCAAAACCTAAATTTAAATATAAACCTAACACTAAACCTAAACATGTCTCAAACCCAAAACGTGTACCTAACCCTAAACCTAACCTTAACCCTAACACTGAACCCGAAACCCTAACACTAACCCTAACCCTAAACCTAAACCCTAAACCCAAACCCTAACCCTAACGCTAACCCTAACCATAAACACTAAACCCTAACCCTAACCCTAACCCTAACCCTAAACCCTAAACCCTAACACTAACCCTAACCCTAAAGCCTAAACCATAACTCTAACCCTAACCCTAACACTAAACCCTAAACCCTAACCTTAACCCTAACCCTAAACCTTAACCGTAACCCTAACCCTAACCCTATCCCTAAAACCTAACCCTAACCCTAACCCTAACCCTAACTCTAACCCTAACCCTAACCCTAACCCTATCCCTAAACCCTAACCCTGAAATGTAAACACTAACCCTCCCCTATTCCTAACCCTAACCCTAACCTTAACCCTAAAACCTAACCTAACCTGATCCCTAACCCTAACACTGTCGCTAAACCTAACTCTGACCCTTACCGTCACTCCAACCTTAACTCTAACCCTCAGCCTGTCACTAACCCTGTCCCTAAACCTAAACTTAAGCATCAGACAAAATCTAAACTTAATATAACCGTAACAGTAAACCTAACCATATCCCAAACCCTAATCCTGCCCCTAACCCTAACCCTAACCCTAAACATAACCCTAACCCTAAATCCTAAACCCTAACCCTAACACTAACCCTAAACCCTAACTCTAACCCTAACCCTAACCTAACCGTAACCCTAACACTAACACTGTTGCTAAACCTAACTCTGACCCTTACCGTCTCTCTATCTTTAACTCTAACCCTCACCCTGTAACTAACCCTGTCCCTAAACCTAACCTTTACCATCAGCCAAAACCTAAACTTAACTATAACCCGAACACTAAACCTAACCATGTCTCAAACCCGAAACGTGTACATAACCCTAACCCTAACCGTAACCCTAACAATAAACCCGAAACCCTAACACTAAACCTAACCCTAAACCTAAACCCTAAACCCAAACTCTAACCCTAACGCTAACTCTAACCATAAACACTAAACCCTAACCCTAACCCTAACCCTAACCGTAACCCTAAACCATAAACCCTAACACTAACCCTAACCCAAAAGCCTAAACCCTAACTCTAATCCTAACCTTAAACCTAAACCCTAAACCCTAACCTTAACACTAACCCTAAACCTAAACCGTAACCCTAACCCTAACCCTATGCCTAAAACCTAACCCTAACCCTAACCCTAACCCTAACCCTAAACCCTAACCTAACCTGATCACTAACCCTAA
>CM063098.1:31997649-32002649 GCA_031876335.1 Hipposideros larvatus | reverse complement strand
CCCCTATTCCTAACTCTAACCCTAACCCTAACCCTAAACCCTAACCTAACCTGATCCCTAACACTAACACTGTCGCTAAACCTAACTCTGACCCTTACCGTCTCTCTAAACTTAACTCTAACCCTCACCCTGTCACTAAACCTGTCCCTAAAACTAACCTTAACCATCAGCCAAAACCAAAATTTAACTATAACCCTACACTAAACCTAACCATTTCCCAAACCCTTATCCTGCCCCTAACCCAAACCCTATCCCTAACCATAACCCTAACCCTAAATCCTAAACCCTAACCCTAATCCTAACCCTAAACCCTAACTCTAACCCTAACGCTAACCCTAACAATGTCGCTAAACCTAACTCTGACGCTTACCGTCTCTCTATCTTTAACTCTAACCCTCACCCTGTAACTAACCCTGTCCCTAAACCTAACCTTAACCATCAGCCAAAACCTAAACTTAACTATAACCCTAACACTAAACCTAACAATGTCTCAAACCCGAAACCTGTACCTAACCTTAACCCTAACCTTAACCCTAACACTAAACTCGAAACCCTAACACTAACCCTAACCCTAAACCTAAACACTAAACCCAAACCCTAACCCTAACGCTAACCCTAACCATAAACACTAAACACTAACCCTAACCCTAACCCTAACCCTAACCCTAACCCTAAACCCTAAACCCTAACACTAACCCTAACCCTAAAGCCTAAACCCTAACACTAACCCTAACCCTAACCCTAAACCCTAAACCCTAACCCTAACCCTATCCCTAAAACCTAACCCTAACCCTAACCCTAACCCTAACGCTAACTCTAACCCTAACCCTAATCCTAACCCTATCCCTAAACCCTAACCCTAAAATGTAAACGCTAACCCTCCCCTATTCCTAACCCAAACCCTAACCCTAACGCTAACCCTAACCTTAAACACTAAATCCTAACCCTAACCCTAACCCTAACCCTAACCCTAACCCTAAACCTAAACCCTAAACCCTAACACTATCCCTAACCCTAAAGCCTAAACCCTAACTCTAACCCTATCCTTAAAACCTAACCCTAACCCTAACCCTAACCCTATCTCTAACCCTAACCCTAACACTAACCCTATCCCTAAACGCTAACCCTAAAATGTAAACACTAACCCTCCCCTATTCCTAACCCTAACCCTAACGCTAACCCTAAACCCTAACCTAACCTAATCCCTAACCCTAACACTGTCGCTAAACCTAACTCTGACCCTTACCGTCTCTCCAACCTTAACTCTAACCCTCACCCTATCACTAACCCTGTACCTAAACCTAAACTTAAGCATCAGACAAAACCTAAACTTAATATAACCCTAACAGTAAACCTAACCATGTCTCAAACACGAAACTTGTACCTAACCCTAACCCTAACCTTAACCCTAACACTAAACCCGAAACCCTAACACTAACCCTAACCCTAAACCTAAACCCTAAACCCAAACCCTAACCCTAACGCTAACACTAACCATAAACACTAAACCCTAAACCTAACCCTAACCCTAACCCTAACCCTAACCCTATCCCTAAACCCTAACCCTAAAATGTAAACACTAACCCTCCCCTATTCCTAACTCTAACCCTAACCCTAACCCTAAACCCTAACCTAACCTGATCCCTAACACTAACACTGTCGCTAAACCTAACTCTGACCCTTACCGTCTCTCTAAACTTAACTCTAACCCTCACCCTGTCACTAAACCTGTCCCTAAAACTAACCTTAACCATCAGCCAAAACCAAAATTTAACTATAACCCTACACTAAACCTAACCATTTCCCAAACCCTTATCCTGCCCCTAACCCAAACCCTAACCCTAACCATAACCCTAACCCTAAATCCTAAACCCTAACCCTAACCCTAACCCTAAACCCTAACTCTAACCCTAACCCTAGCCCTAACAATGTCGCTAAACCTAACTCTGACGCTTACCGTCTCTCTATCTTTAACTCTAACCCTCACCCTGTAACTAACCCTGTCCCTAAACCTAACCTTAACCATCAGCCAAAACCTAAACTTAACTATAACCCTAACACTAAACCTAACCATGTCTCAAACCCGAAACGTGTACCTAACCTTAACCCTAACCTTAACCCTAACACTAAACTCGAAACCCTAACACTAACCCTAACCCTAAACCTAAACACTAAACCCAAACCCTAACCCTAACGCTAACCCTAACCATAAACACTAAACACTAACCCTAACCCTAACCCTAACCCTAACCCTAACCCTAACCCCTAAACCCTAACACTAACCCTAACCCTAAAGCCTAAACCCTAACACTAACCCTAACCCTAACCCTAAACCCTAAACCCTAACCCTAACCCTATCCCTAAAACCTAACCCTAACCCTAACCCTAACCCTAACCCTAACTCTAACCCTAACCCTAATCCTAACCCTATCCCTAAACCCTAACCCTAAAATGTAAACGCTAACCCTCCCCTATTCCTAACCCAAACCCTAACCCTAACGCTAACCCTAACCTTAAACACTAAATCCTAACCCTAACCCTAACCCTAACCCTAACCCTAAACCTAAACCCTAAACCCTAACACTATCCCTAACCCTAAAGCCTAAACCCTAACTCTAACCCTAACCCTAACCCTAAACCCTAAACCCTAACCTTAACCCTAACCCTAAACCTAAACCATAACCCTAACCCTAACCCTATCCTTAAAACCTAACCCTAACCCTAACCCTAACCCTATCTCTAACCCTAACCCTAACACTAACCCTATCCCTAAACGCTAACCCTAAAATGTAAACACTAACCCTCCCCTATTCCTAACCCTAACCCTAACGCTAACCCTAAACCCTAACCTAACCTGATCCCTAACCCTAACACTGTCGCTAAACCTAACTCTGACCCTTACCGTCTCTCCAACCTTAACTCTAACCCTCACCCTGTCACTAACCCTGTACCTAAACCTAAACTTAAGCATCAGACAAAACCTAAACTTAATATAACCCTAACAGTAAACCTAACCATGTCCCAAACCTTAATCCTGTCCCTAACCCTAAACCTAATGCTAACCCTAACCCTAACCCTAACCATAAACCCTAAACCCTAACCTTAACCCTAACCCTAAACCTAAACCGTAACTCTAACCCTAACCCTATCCCTAAAACCTAACCCTAACCCTAACCCTAACCCTAACCTAACCCTAACCCTAACCCTAACACTGTCGCTAAACCTAACTCTGACCCTTACCGTCTCTCTATCTTTAACTCTAACCCTCACCCTGTAACTAACCCTGTCCCTAAACTTAAACTTAACCATCAGCCAAAACCTAAATTTAACTATAAACCTAACACTAAACCTAACCATGTCTCAAACCCAAAACGTGTACCTAACCCTAAACCTAACCTTAAACCTAACACTGAACCCGAAACCCTAACACTAACCCTAACCCTAAACCTAAACCCTAAACCCAAACCCTAACCCTAACGCTAACCCTAACCATAAACATTAAACCCTAACCCTAACCCTAACCCTAACCCTAAACCCTAAACCCTAACACTAACCCTAACCCTAAAGCCTAAACCATAACTCTAACCCTAACCCTAACCCTAAACCCTAAACCCTAAACTTAACCCTAACCCTAAACCTTAACCGTAACCCTAACCCTAACCCTATCCCTAAAACCTAACCCTAACCCTAACCCTAACCCTAACCCTAACTCTAACCCTAACCCTAACCCTAACCCTATCCCTAAACCCTAACCCTGAAATGTAAACACTAACCCTCCCCTATTCCTAACCCTAACCCTAACCTTAACCCTAAACCCTAACCTAACCTGATCCCTAACCCTAACTCTGTCGCTAAACCTAACTCTGACCCTTACCGTCTCTCCAACCTTAACTCTAACCCTCAGCCTGTCACTAACCCTGTCCCTAAACCTAAACTTAAGCATCAGACAAAATCTAAACTTAATATAACCGTAACAGTAAACCTAACCATATCCCAAACCCTAATCCTGCCCCTAACCCTAACACTAACCCTAAACCCTAACTCTAACCCTAACCCTAACCTAACCGTAACCCTAACCCTAACACTGTTGCTAAACCAACTCTGACCCTTACCGTCTCTCTATCTTTAACTCTAACCCTCACCCTGTAACTAACCCTGTCCCTAAACCTAACCTTTACCATCAGCCAAAACCTAAACTTAACTATAACCCTAACACTAAACCTAACCATGTCTCAAACCCGAAACGTGTACCTAACCCTAACCCTAACCGTAACCCTAACACTAAACCCGAAACCCTAACACTAAACCTAACCCTAAACCTAAACCCTAAACCCAAACTCTAACCCTAACGCTAACTCTAACCATAAACACTAAACCCTAACCCTAACCCTATCCCTAACCGTAACCCTAAACCATAAACCCTAACACTAACCCTAACCCAAAAGCCTAAACCCTAACTCTAACCCTAACCTTAAACCTAAACCCTAAACCCTAACCTTAACACTAACCCTAAACCTAAACCGTAACCCTAACCCTAACCCTATGCCTAAAACCTAACCCTAACCCTAACCCTAACCCTAACCCTAAACCCTAACCTAACCTGATCACTAACCCTAACACTGTCGTAAACCTAACTCTGACCCTTACCGTCTCTCAAATTTTAACTCTAACCCTCACCCTGTCACTAACCCTGTCCCTAAACCTAAACTTAAGCATCAGACAAAACCTAAACTTAATATAACCCTAACAGTAAACCTAACCATGTCCCAAACCCTAATCCTGTCCCTAACCCTAAACCTAATGCTAACCCTAACCCTAACCCTAACCCTAAACCCTAAACCCTAACCTTAATCCTAACCCTAAACCTAACCCGTAACCCTAACCCTAACACTATCCCTAAAACCTAACCCTAACCCTAATCCTAACCCTAACCCTAACCCTAACCTAACCCTAACCCTAACCCTAACACTGTCGCTAAACCTAACTCTGTACCTTACCGT
>CM063098.1:31982649-31985149 GCA_031876335.1 Hipposideros larvatus | reverse complement strand
CCCTAACCTAACCTGATCCCTAACCCTAACACTGTCGCTAAACCTAACTCTGACCCTTACCGTCTCTCCAACCTTAACTCTAACCCTCACCCTGTCACTAACCCTGTACCTAAACCTAAACTTAAGCATCAGACAAAACCTAAACTTAATATAACCCTAACAGTAAACCTAACCATGTCTCAAACACGAAACGTGTACCTAACCCTAACCCTAACCTTAACCCTAACACTAAACCCGAAACCCTAACACTAACCCTAACCCTAAACCTAAACCCTAAACCCAAACCCTAACCCTAACGCTAACCCTAACCATAAACACTAAACCCTAAACCTAACCCTAACCCTAACCCTAACCCTAACCCTAACCCTATCCCTAAACCCTAACCCTAAAATGTAAACACTAACCCTCCCCTATTCCTAACCCTAACCCTAACGCTAACCCTAAACCCTAACCTAACCTGATCCCTAACCCTAACACTGTCGCTAAACCTAACTCTGACCCTTACCGTCTCTCCAACCTTAACTCTAACCCTCACCCTGTCACTAACCCTGTACCTAAACCTAAACTTAAGCATCAGACAAAACCTAAACTTAATATAACCCTAACAGTAAACCTAACCATGTCTCAAACACGAAACGTGTACCTAACCCTAACCCTAACCTTAACCCTAACACTAAACCCGAAACCCTAACACTAACCCTAACCCTAAACCTAAACCCTAAACCCAAACCCTAACCCTAACGCTAACACTAACCATAAATACTAAACCCTAAACCTAACCCTAACCCTAACCCTAACCCTAACCCTATCCCTAAACCCTAACCCTAAAATGTAAACACTAACCCTCCCCTATTCCTAACTCTAACCCTAACCCTAACCCTAAACCCTAACCTAACCTGATCCCTAACACTAACACTGTCGCTAAACCTAACTCTGACCCTTACCGTCTCTCTAAACTTAACTCTAACCCTCACCCTGTCACTAAACCTGTCCCTAAAACTAACCTTAACCATCAGCCAAAACCAAAATTTAACTATAACCCTACACTAAACCTAACCATTTCCCAAACCCTTATCCTGCCCCTAACCCAAACCCTAACCCTAACTATAACCCTAACCCTAAATCCTAAACCCTAACCCTAACCCTAACCCTAAACCCTAACTCTAACCCTAACCCTAACCCTAACAATGTCGCTAAACCTAACTCTGACGCTTACCGTCTCTCTATCTTTAACTCTAAATCTCACCCTGTAACTAACCCTGTCCCTAAACCTAACCTTAACCATCAGCCAAAACCTAAACTTAACTATAACCCTAACACTAAACCTAACCATGTCTCAAACCCGAAACGTGTACCTAACCTTAACCCTAACCTTAACCCTAACACTAAACTCGAAACCCTAACACTAACCCTAACCCTAAACCTAAACACTAAACCCAAACCCTAACCCTAACGCTAACCCTAACCATAAACACTAAACACTAACCCTAACCCTAACCCTAACCCTAACCCTAACCCTAAACCCTAAACCCTAACACTAACCCTAACCCTAAAGCCTAAACCCTAACACTAACCCTAACCCTAACCCTAAACCCTAAACCCTAACCCTAACCCTATCCCTAAAACCTAACCCTAACCCTAACCCTAACCCTAACCCTAACTCTAACCCTAACCCTAATCCTAACCCTATCCCTAAACCCTAACCCTAAAATGTAAACGCTAACCCTCCCCTATTCCTAACCCAAACCCTAACCCTAACGCTAACCCTAAACTTAAACACTAAATCCTAACCCTAACCCTAACCCTAACCCTAACCCTAAACCTAAACCTAAACCCTAAACCCTAACACTATCCCTAACCCTAAAGCCTAAACCCTAACTCTAACCCTAACCCTAACCCTAAACCCTAAACCCTAACCTTAACCCTAACCCTAAACCTAAACCATAACCCTAACCCTAACCCTATCCTTAAAACCTAACCCTAACCCTAACCCTAACCCTATCTCTAACCCTAACCCTAACACTAACCCTATCCCTAAACGCTAACCCTAAAATGTAAACACTAACCCTCCCCTATTCCTAACCCTAACCCTAACGCTAACCCTAAACCCTAACCTAACCTGATCCCTAACCCTAACACTGTCGCTAAACCTAACTCTGACCCTTACCGTCTCTCCAACCTTAACTCTAACCCTCATCCTGTCACTAACCCTGTACCTAAACCTAAACTTAAGCATCAGACAAAACCTAAACTTAATATAACCCTAACAGTAAACCTAACCATGTCCCAAACCCTAATCCTGCCCCTAACCCTAACCCTAACCATAACCCTATCCCTAAATCCTAAACCCTAACCCTAACCCTAAACCTAAACCCTAACTCTAACCCTAACCCTAACCTAACCCTAACCCTAACCCTAACAGTGTCGCTAAACCTAACTCTGACCCTTAACGTCTCTCTATTTTTAACTCTAACCCTCACCCTGTAACTAACCCTGTCCC
>CM063098.1:31975149-31980149 GCA_031876335.1 Hipposideros larvatus | reverse complement strand
CCCTAAACCCAAACTCTAACCCTAACGCTAACTCTAACCATAAACACTAAACCCTAACCCTAACCCTAACCCTAACCGTAACCCTAAACCATAAACCCTAACACTAACCCTAACCCAAAAGCCTAAACCCTAACTCTAACCCTAACCTTAAACCTAAACCCTAAAACCTAACCTTAACACTAACCCTAAACCTAAACCGTAACCCTAACCCTAACCCTATGCCTAAAACCTAACCCTAACCCTAACCCTAACCCTAACCCTAAACCCTAACCTAACCTGATCACTAACCCTAACACTGTCGTAAACCTAACTCTGACCCTTACCGTCTCTCAAACCTTAACTCTAACCCTCACCCTGTCACTAACCCTGTCCCTAAACCTAAACTTAAGCATCAGACAAAACCTAAACTTAATATAACCCTAACAGTAAACCTAACCATGTCCCAAACCCTAATCCTGTCCCTAACCCTGAACCTAATGCTAACCCTAACCCTAACCCTAACCCTAAACCCTAAACCCTAACCTTAATCCTAACCCTAAACCTAACCCGTAACCCTAACCCTAACACTATCCCTAAAACCTAACCCTAACCCTAATCCTAACCCTAACCCTAACCCTAACCTAACCCTAACCCTAACCCTAACACTGTCGCTAAACCTAACTCTGTACCTTACCGTCTCTCTAACTTTAACTCTAACCCTCACCCTGTAACTAACCCTGTCCCTAAACCTAACCTGAACCATCATCCAAAACCTAAACTTAACCATAACCCTAACACTAAACCTAAACATGTCTCAAACCCGAATCGTGTACCTAACCCTAACCCTAAACTTAACCCTAACACTAAACCCGAAACCCTAACTCTAACCCTAACCCTAACCCTAAACCGTAAGCCCTAACTCAAACCCTAACCCTACCCCTAAAGCCTAAATCCTAACTCTAACCCTAACCCTAACCCTAACCCTATCCCTATCCCTGAACCCTAACCCTAAAATGTAAACACTAACCCTCCCCTATTCCTAACCCTAACCCTAACCCTAACCCTAAACCCTAACCTAACCTGATCCCTAACCCTAACACTGTGGCTAAACCTAACTCTGACCCTTACCGTCTCTCCAACCTTAACTCTAACACTCACCCTGTCACTAACCCTGTCCCTAAACCTAAACTTAAGCATCAGACAAAACCTAAACTTAATATAACCCTAACAGTAAACCTAACCATGTCCCAAACCCTAATCCTGCCCCTAACCCTAACCCTAACCATAACCCTATCCCTAAATCCTAAACCCTAACCCTAACCCTAAACCTAAACCCTAACTCTAACCCTAACCCTAACCTAACCCTAACCCTAACCCTAACAGTGTCGCTAAACCTAACTCTGACCCTTAAGGTCTCTCTATTTTTAACTCTAACCCTCACCCTGTAACTAACCCTGTCCCTAAACCTAACCTTAACCATCAGCCAAAACCTAAACTTAACTATAACCCTAGCACTAAACCTAACCATGGCTCAAACCCGAAACGTGTACCTAACCCTAACCCTAACCTTAACCCTAACAATAAACCCGAAACCCTAACACTAACCCTAACCCTAAACCTAAACCCTAAACCCAAACCCTAACCCTAACGCTAACCCTAACCATAAACACTAAACCCTAACCCTAACCCTAACCCTAATCCTAACCCTAAACCCTAAACCCTAACACTAACCCTAACCCTAAAGCCTAAACCCTAACTCTAACCCTAACCCTAACCCTAAACCCTAAACCCTAACCTTAACCCTAACACTAACACTAAACCGTAACCCTAACCCTAACCCTATCCCTAAAACCTAACCCTAACCCTAACCCTAACCCTAACCCTAACACTCACCCTGTAACTAACCCTGTCCCTAAACCTAACCTTAACCATCAGCCAAAACCTAAACTTAAACATAACCTAACACTAAACCTAAACATGTCTCAAACCCGAATCGTGTACCTAACACTAACCCTAAACTTAACCCTAACCCAAACCCGAAACCCTAACCCTAACCCTAACCCTAACCCTAGCCCTAACCATAACCCTAACCCTAAATCCTAAACCCTAACCCTAACCCTAACCCTAAACCCTAACTCTAACCCTAACCCTAACCTAACCCTAAACCTAACCCTAACTCTGTCGCTAAACCTAACTCTGACTCTTACCGTCTGTCTATCATTAACTCTCACCCTCACCCTGTAACTAACCCTGTCCCTAAACCTAACCTTAACCATCAGCCAAAACCTAAACTTAACTATAACCCTAACACTAAACCTAACCATGTCTCAAACCCGAAACGTGTACCTAACCCTAACCCTAACCTTAACCCTAACACTAAACCCAAAACCCTAACACTAACCCTAACCCTAAACCTAAACCCTAAACCCAAACCTTAACCCTAACGCTAACCCTAACCATAAACACTAAACCCTAACCCTAACCCTAACCCTAACCCTAAACCCTAAACCCTAATACTAACCCTAACCCTAAAGCCTAAACCCTAACTCTAACCCTAACCCTAACCCTAAACCCTAAACCCTAACCTTAACACTAACCCTAAACCTAAACCGTAACCCTAACCCTAAACCTATCCCTAAAACCTAACCCTAACCCTAACCCTAACCCTAACCCTAACCCTAACCCTAAACCCTAACCTAACCTGATCCCTAAACCTAACACTGTCGCTAAACCTAACTCTGACCCTTACCGTCTCTCCAACCTTAACTCTAACCCTCACCCTGTCACTAACCCTGTCCCTAAACTTAAACTTAAGCATCAGACAAAACCTAAACTTAATATAACCCTAACAGTAAACCTAACCATGTCCCAAACCCTAATCCTGTCCCTAACCCTAAACCTAATGTTAACCCTAACCCTAACCCTAACCCTAAACCCTAAACCCTAACCTTAACCCTAACCCTAAACCTAAACCGTAACCCTAACCCTAACCCTATCCCTAAAACCTAACCCTAACCTAACCCTAACCCTAACCCTAACACTGTCGCTAAACCTAACTCTATTTCTTACCGTCTCTCTAACTTTAAGTCTAACCCTCACCCTGTAACTAACCCTGTCCCTAAACCTAACCTTAACCATCAGCCAAAACCTAAACTTAACCATAACCCTAACACTAAACCTAAACATGTCTCAAACCCGAATCGTGTACCTAACTCTAACCCTAAACTTAACCCTAACCCGAAACCCGAAACCCTAACCCTAACCCTAAACCGTAAGCCCTAACTCGAACCCTAACCCTAACACTAAAGCCTAAATCCTAACTCTAACCCTAACCCTAACCCTAACACTAACCCTATCCCTAAACCCTAACCCTAAAATGTAAACACTAACCCTCCCCTATTCCTAACTCTAACCCTAACCCTAACCCTGAACCCTAACCTAACCTGATCCCTAACACTAACACTGTCGCTAAACCTAACTCTGACCCTTACCGTCTCTCTAAACTTAACTCTAACCCTCACCCTGTCACTAAACCTGTCCCTAAAACGAACCTTAACCATGAGCCAAAACCAAAATTTAACTATAAACCTACACTAAACCTAACCATTTCCCAAACCCTAACCTGCCCCTAACCCTAACCCTAACCCTAACCATAAAACTAACCCTAAATCCTAAACTCTAACCCTAACCCTAACCCTAACCTTAACCCTAACACTAAACCCGAAACCCTAACACTAACCCTAACCCTAAATCTAAACCCTAAACCGAAACACTAACCCTAATGCTAACCGTAACCATAAACACTAAACCCTAACCCTAACCCTAACCCTAACCCTAACCCTAAACCCTAAACCCTAACAATAACCTTAACCCTAAAGACTAAACCCTAACTCTAACCCTAACCCTAACCCTAAACCCTAAACCCTAACCTTAACCCTAACCCTAAACCTAAACCGTAATCCTAACCCTAATCCTAACCCTAACCCTAACCCTAACCCTAACCCTAACCCTAACCTTAACCCTAACACTAAACCCGAAACCCTAACACTAACCCTAACCCTAAACCTAAACCCTAAACCCAAACCCTAACCCTAACGCTAACCCTAACCTTAAACACTAAATCCTAACCCTAACCCTAACCCTAACCCTAAACCCTAAACCCTAACACTATCCCTAACCCTAAAGGCTAAACCCTAACTCTAACCCTAACCCTAACCCTAAACCCTAAACCCTAACCTTAACCCTAACCCTAAACCTAAACCATAACCCTAACACTAACCCTATCCTTAAAACCTAACCCTAACCCTAACCCTAACCCTAACCCTATCTCTAACCCTAACCCTAACACTAACCCTATCCCTAAACGCTAACCCTAAAATGTAAACACTAACCCTCCCCTATTCCTAACCCTAACCCTAACGCTAACCCTAAACCCTAACCTAACCTGATCCCTAACCCTAACACTGTCGCTAAACCTAACTCTGACCCTTACCGTCTCTCCAACCTTAACTCTAACCCTCACCCTGTCACTAACCCTGTACCTAAACCTAAACTTAAGCATCAGACAAAACCTAAACTTAATATAACCCTAACAGTAAACCTAACCATGTCCCAAACCCTAATCCTGCCCCTAACCCTAACCCTAACCCTAACCATAACCCTAACCCTAAATCCTAAACCCTAACCCTAACCCTAAACCTAAACCCTAACTCTAACCCTAACCCTAACCTAACCCTAAACCTAACCCTAACAGTGTCGCTAAACCTAACTCTGACCCTTAACGTCTCTCTATATTTAACTCTAACCCTCACCCTGTAACTAACCCTGTCCCTAAACCTAACCTTAACCATCAGCCAAAATCTAAACTTAACTATAACCCTAACACTAAACCTAACCATGGCTCAAACCCGAAACGTGTACCTAACCCTAACCCTAACCTTAACCCTAACAATAAACCCGAAACCCTAACACTAACCCTAACCCTAAAACTAAACCCTTAACCCAAACCCTAACCCTAACGC
>CM063098.1:31960149-31972649 GCA_031876335.1 Hipposideros larvatus | reverse complement strand
AGCATCAGACAAAACCTAAACTTAATATAACCCTAACAGTAAACCTAACCATGTCCCAAACCGTAATCCTTTCCCTAACCCTAAACCTAATGCTAACCCTAACCCTAACCCTAACCCTAAACCCTAAACCCTAACCTTAACCCTAACCCTAAACCTAAACCCTAACCCTAAACCTAACCCTAAACCCTAAACCCTAACTTTAACCCTAACCCTAAACCTAATGCTAACCCTAACCCTAACCCTAACCCTAACCCTAACCCTAACCCTAACCTTAACCCTAACACTAAACCCGAAACCCTAACACTAACCCTAACCCTAAACCTAAACCCTAAACCGAAACCCTAACCCTAATGCTAACCGTAACCATAAACACTAAACCCTAACCCTAACCCTAACCCTAACCCTAACCCTAAACCCTAAACCCTAACACTAACCCTAACCCTAAAGCCTAAACCCTAACTCTAACCCTAACCCTAACCCTAAACCCTAAACCCTAACCTTAACCCTAACCCTAAACCTAAACCGTAATCCTAACCCTAACCCTAACCCTAACCCTAACCCTAACCGCAACCCTAACTCTAACCCTAACCCTAACCCTAACCCTATCCCTAAACCCTAACCCTAAAATGTAAACACTAACCCTCCCCTATTCCTAACCCTAACCCTAACCCTAACCCTAAACCCTAACCTAACCTGCTCCCTAACCCTAACACTGTCGCTAAACCTAACTCTGACCCTTACCGTGTCTCCAACCTTAACTCTAACCCTCACCCTATCACTAACCCTGTCCCTAAACCTAAACTTAATCATCAGACAAAACCTAAACTTAATATAACCCTAACAGTAAAACTAACCATGTCCCAAAACCTAATCCTGCCCCTAACCCTAAACCCTAACCTTAACCCTAACCCTAAACCTAAACCGTAACCCTAACCCTAACCCTATCCCTAAAACCTAACCCTAATCCTAACCCTAACTCTAACCCTAACCCTAACCCTAACCCTATCCCTAAACCCTAACCCTAAAATGTAAACACTAACCCTCCCCTATTCCTAACCCTAACACTAACCCTAACCCTAAACCCTAACCTAACCTGATCCCTAACCCTAACACTGTCGCTAAACCTAACTTTGACCCTTACCGTCTCTCCAACCTTAACTCTAACCCTCACCCTGTCACTAACCCTGTCCCTAAACCTAAACTTAAGCATCAGACAAAACCTAAACTTAATATAACCCTAACATTAACCCTACCATGTCCCAAACCCTAATCCTGTCCCTAACCCTAAACCTAATGCTAACCCTAACCCTAACCCTAAACCCTAAACCCTAACCTTAACCCTAACCCTAAACCTAAACCGTAACCCTAACCCTAACCCTATCCCTAAAACCTAACCCTAACCCTAACCCAAACCCTAACCCTAACATAACCCTAACCCTAACCCTAACACTGTCGCTAAACCTAACTCTGTACCTTACCGTCTCTCTAACTTAACTCTAACCCTCACCCTGTAACTAACCCTGTCCCTAAACCTAACCTTAACCATCAGCCAAAACCTAAACTTACTGTAACCCTAACACTAAACCTAAACATGTCTCAAACCCGAATCGTGTACCTAACCCTAACCATAACCTTAACACTAACACTAAACCCGAAACCCTAACACTAACCCTAACCCTAAACCTAAACCCTAAACCCAAACCCTAAACCTAACGCTAACCCTAACCTTAAACACTAAACCCTAACCCTAACCCTAATCCTAACCCTAACCCTAAACCCTAAACCCTAACACTATCCCTAACCCTAAAGCCTAAACCCTAACTCTAACACTAACTCTAACCCTAAACCCTAAACCCTAACCTTAACCCTAAACCTAAACCTAAACCGTAACCCTAACGCTAACCCTATCCCTAAAACCTAACCCTAACCCTAACCCTAACCCTAACCCTAACCCTAACACTCACCCTGTAACTAACCCTGTCCCTAAACCTAACCTTAACCATCAGCCAAAACCTAAACTTAACCATAACCCAAACACTAAACCTAAACATGTCTCAAACCCGAATCTTGTACCTAACACTAACCCTAAACTTAACCCTAACCCGAAACCCGTAACCCTAACCCTAACCCTAACCCTAACCCTAACCCTAACCTAACACTAACCCTAACCCTAACACTGTCGCTAAACCTAACTCTGACTCTTACCGTCTCTCTATCTTTAACTCTAACCCTCACCCTGTAACTAACCCTGTCCCTAAACCTAACCTTAACCATCAGCCAAAACCTAAACTTAACTATAACCCTAACACTAAACCTAACCATGTCTCAAACCCGAAACGTGTACCTAACCCTAACCCTAATCTTAACCTAACACTAAACCCAAAACCCTAACCCTAACCCTAACCCTAACCCTAACCCTAAAGCCTAAACCCTAACTCTAACCGTAACCCTAACCCTAAACCCTAAACCCTAACCTGAACCCTAACCCTAAACCTAAACCGTAACCCTAACCCTAACCCTATCCCTAAAACCTAACCCTAACCCTAACCCTAACCCTAACCCTAACTCTAACCCTAAACCTAACTCTAACCCTATCCCTAAACCCTAACCCTAAAATGTAAACACTAACCCTCCCCTATTCCTAACCCTAACCCAAACCCTAACCCTAAACCCTAACCTAACCTGATCCCTAACCCTAACACTGTCGCTAAACCTAACTCTGACCCTTACCGTCTCTCCAACCTTAACTCTAACCCTCACCCTGTCACTAACCCTGTCCCTAAACCTAAACTTAAGCATCAGACAAAACCTAAACTTAATATAACCCTAACAGTAAACCTAACCATGTCCCAAACCCTATTCCTGTCCCTAACCCTAACCCTAACCCTAACCCTAACCCTAACACTAACCCTAACCCTAAACCTAAACACTAAACCCAAAACCTAAACCTAACGCTAACCCTAACAATAAACACTAAACCCTAACCCTAACCCTAACCCTAACCCTAAACCCTAAATCCTAACACTAACCCTAACGCTAAAGCCTAAACCCTAACTCTAACCCTAACCCTAACACTAAACCCTAAACCCTAAACTTAACCCTAACCCTAAACCTAAACCATAACCATAACCCTAACCCTATCCCTAAAACCTACACCTAACCCTAATCCTAAACCTAACCTAACCCTAAACCTAACCCTAACACTGTCGCTAAACCTAACTCTGACACTTACCGTCTCTCTATCTTTAACTCTAACCCTCACCCTGTAACTAACCCTGTCCCAAAACCTAACCTTAACCATCAGCCAAAACCTAAACTTAACTATAACCCTAACACTAAACCTAACCATGTCTCAAACCCGAATCGTGTTCCTAACCCTAACCATAACCTTAAGCCTAACACTAAACCCGAAACCCTAACACTAACCCTAACCCTAAACCTAAACCCTAAACCCAAACCCTAACCCTAACGCTAACCCTAACCATAAACACTAAACCCTAACCCTAACCCTAACCCTAACCCTAACACTAAACCCTAAACCCTAACCTTAACCCTAACCCTAAACCTAAACCATAACCCTAACCCTAACCCTATCCCTAAAACCTAACCCTAACCCTAACCCTAACTCTAACCCTAACCCTAACCCTAACCCTATCCCTAAACCCTAACCCTAAAATGTAAACACTAACCCTCCCCTATTCCTAACCCTAACCCTAACCCTAACCCTAAACCCTAACCTAACTGATCCCTAACCCTAACACTGTCGCTAAACCTAACTCTGACCCTTACCGTCTCTCCAACATTAACTCTAACCCTCACCCTGTCACTAACCCTGTCCGTAAACCTAAACTTAAGCATCAGACAAAACCTAAACTTAATATAACCCTAACAGTAAACCTAACCATGTCCCAAACCCTAATCCTGTCCCTAACCCTAAAACTAATGCTAACGCTAACCCTAACCCTAACCGTAAACCCTAAACCCTAACCTTAACCCTAACCCTAAACCTAAACTGTAACCCTAACCCTAACCCTATCCCTAAAACCTAACCCTAACCCTAACCCTAACCGTAAACCTAACCTAACCCTAACCCTAACCCTAACACTGTCGCTAAACCTAACTCTGACACTTACCGTCTCTCTATCTTTAACTCTAACCCTCACCGTGTAACTAACCCTGTCCCTAAACCTAACCTTAACCATCAGCCAAAACCTAAACTTAACTATAACCCTAACACTAAACCTAACCATGTCTGAAACACGAAACGTGTACCTAACCCTAACCCTAACCTTAACCCTAACACTAAACCCGAAACCCTAACACTAACCCTAACCCTAAACCTAAACCCTAAACCCAAACCCTAACCCTAACGCTAACCCTAGCCATAAACACTAAACCCTAAACCTAACCCTAACCCTAACCCTAACCCTATCCCTAAAACCTAACCCTAAAATGTAAACAATAACCCTCCCCTATTCCTAACCCTAACCCTAACCCTATCCCTAAACCCTAACTCTAACCCTAACCCTAACCCTAACACTGTCGCTAAACCTAACTCTGACGCTTACCGTCTCTCTATCTTTAACTCTAACCCTCACCCTGTAACTAAACCTGTCCCTAAACCTAACCTTAACCATCAGCCAAAACCTAAACTTAACTATAACCCTAACACTAAACCTAACCATGTCTCAAACCCGAATCGTGTTCCTAACCCTAACCCTAACCCTAACCCTAACACTAAACTCGAAACCCTAACACTAACCCTAACCCTAAACCTAAACACTAAACCCAAACCCTAACCCTAACGCTAACCCTAACCATAAACACTAAACCCTAACCCTAACCCTAACCCTAACCCTAACCCTAACCCTAACCCTAAACCCTAAACCCTAACACTAACCCTAACCCTAAAGCCTAAACCCTAACTCTAACCCTAACCCTAACCCTAAACCCTAAAACCTAACCCTAACCCTATCCCTAAAACCTAACCCTAACCCTAACCCTAAACCTAACTCTAACCCTAACCCTAACCCTAACCCTATCCCTAAACCCTAACCCTAAAATGTAAACACTAACCCGCCCCTATTCCTAACCCTAACCCTAACCCTAACCCTAAACCCTAACCTAACCTGATCCCTAACCCTAACACTGTCGCTAAACCTAACTCTGACGCTTACCGTCTCTCCAACCTTAACTCTAACCCTCACCCTGTCACTAACCCTGTCCCTAAACCTAAACTTAAGCATCAGACAAAACCTAAAGTTAATATAACCCTAACAGTAAACCTAACCATGTCCCAAACCGTAATCCTTTCCCTAACCCTAAACCTAATGCTAACCCTAACCCTAACCCTAACCCTAAACCCTAAACCCTAACCTTAACCCTAACCCTAAACCTAAACCGTAACCCTAACACTAACCCTATCCCTAAAACCTAACCCTAACCCTAACCCTAACCCTAACCCTAACCCTAACCCTAACCTTAACCCTAACACTAAACCCGAAACCCTAACACTAAACCTAACCCTAAACCTAAACCCTAAACCGAAACCCTAACCCTAATGCTAACCGTAACCATAAACACTAAACCCTAACCCTAACCCTAACCCTAACCCTAACCCTAAACCCTAAACCCTAACACTAACCCTAACCCTAAAGCCTAAACCCTAACTCTAACCCTAACCCTAACCCTAAACCCTAAACCCTAACCTTAACCCTAACCCTAAACCTAAACCGTAATCCTAACCCTAACCCTAACCCTAACCCTAACCGTAACCCTAACTCTAACCCTAACCCTAACCCTATCCCTAAACCCTAACCCTAAAATGTAAACACTAACCCTCCCCTATTCCTAACCCTAACCCTAACCCTAACCATAAACCCTAACCTAACCTGCTCCCTAACCCTAACACTGTCGCTAAACCTAACTCTGACCCTTACCGTGTCTCCAACCTTAACTCTAACCCTCACCCTGTCACTAACCCTGACCCTAAACCTAAACTTAATCATCAGACAAAACCTAAACTTAATATAACCCTAACAGTAAACCTAACCATGTCCCAAAACCTAATCCTGCCCCTAACCCTAAACCCTAACCTTAACCCTAACGCTAAACCTAAACCGTAACCCTAACGCTAACCCTATCCCTAAAACCTAACCCTAACCCTAACCCTAACTCTAACCCTAACCCTAACACTAACCCTATCCCTAAACCCTAACCCTAAAATGTAAACACTAACCCTCCCCTATTCCTAACCCTAACCCTAACCCTAACCCTAAACCCTAACCTAACCTGATCCCTAACCCTAACACTGTCGCTAAACCTAACTCTGACCCTTACCGTCTCTCCAACCTTAACTCTAACCCTCACCCTGTCACTAACCCTGTCCCTAAACCTAAACTTAAGCATCAGACAAAACCTAAACTTAATATAACCCTAACATTAACCCTACCATGTCCCAAACCCTAATCCTGTCCCTAACCCTAAACCTAATGCTAACCCTAACCCTAACCCTAACACTAAACCCTAAACCCTAACCTTAACCCTAACCCTAAACCTAAACCGTAACCCTAACCCTAACCCTATCCCTAAACCCTAACTCTAACCCTAACCCTAACCCTAACACTGTCGCTAAACCTAACTCTGACGCTTACCGTCTCTCTATCTTTAACTCTAACCCTCACCCTGTAACTAAACCTGTCCCTAAATCTAACCTTAACCATCAGCCAAAACCTAAACTTAACTATAACCCTAACACTAAACCTAACCATGTCTCAAACCCGAATCGTGTTCCTAACCCTAACCCTAACCCTAACCCTAACACTAAACTCGAAACCCTAACCCTAACCCTAACCCTAAACCTAAACACTAAACCCAAACCCTAACCCTAACCCTAACCCTAACCATAACCCTAACCCTAACCCTAAACCCTAAACCCTAACACTAACCCTAACCCTAAAGCCTAAACCCTAACTCTAACCCTAACCCTAACCCTAAACCCTAAAACCTAACCCTAACCCTATCCCTAAAACCTAACCCTAACCCTAACCCTAACCCTAACCCTAACTCTAACCCTAACCCTAACCCTAACCCTATCCCTAAACCCTAACCCTAAAATGTAAACACTAACCCTCCCCTATTCCTAACCCTAACCCTAACCCTAACCCTAAACCCTAACCTAACCTGATCCCTAACCCTAACACTGTCGCTAAACCTAACTCTGACGTTTACCGTCTCTCCAACCTTAACTCTAACCCTCACCCTGTCACTAACCCTGTCCCTAAACCTAAACTTAAGCATCAGACAAAACCTAAAGTTAATATAACCCTAACAGTAAACCTAACCATGTCCCAAACCGTAATCCTTTCCCTAACCCTAAACCTAATGCTAACCCTAACCCTAACCCTAACCCTAAACCCTAAACCCTAACCTTAACGCTAACCCTAAACCTAAACCGTAACCCTAACACTAACCCTATCCCTAAAACCTAACCATAACCCTAACCCTAACCCTAACCCTAACCCTAACCCTAACCTTAACCCTAACACTAAACCCGAAACCCTAACACTAACCCTAACCCTAAACCTAAACCCTAAACCGAAACCCTAACCCTAATGCTAACCGTAACAATAAACACTAAACCCTAACCCTAACCCTAACCCTAACCCTAACCCTAAACCCTAAACCCTAACACTAACCCTAACCCTAAAGCCTAAACCCTAACTCTAACCCTAACCCTAACCCTAAACCCTAAAACCTAACCTTAACCCTAACCCTAAACCTAAACCGTAATCCTAACCCTAACCCTAACCCTAACCCTAACCGTAACCCTAACTCTAACCCTAACCCTAACCCTAACCCTATCCCTAAACCCTAACCCTAAAATGTAAACACTAACCCTCCCCTATTCCTAACCCTAACCCTAACCCTAACCATAAACCCTAACCTAACCTGCTCCCTAACCCTAACACTGTCGCTAAACCTAACTCTGACCCTTACCGTGTCTCCATCCTTAACTCTAACCCTCACCCTGTCACTAACCCTGTCCCTAAACCTAAACTTAATCATCAGACAAAAGCTAAACTTAATATAACCCTAACAGTAAACCTAACCATGTCCCAAAACCTAATCCTGCCCCTAACCCTAAACCCTAACCTTAACCCTAACCCTAAACCTAAACCGTAACCCTAACCCTAACCCTATCCCTAAAACCTAACCCTAACCCTAACCCTAACTCTAACCCTAACCCTAACCCTAACCCTATCCCTAAACCCTAACCCTAAAATGTAAACACTAACCCTACCCTATTCATAACCCTAACCCTAACCCTAACCCTAAACCCTAACCTAACCTGATCCCTAACCCTAACACTGTCGCTAAACCTAACTCTGACCCTTACCGTCTCTCCAACCTTAACTCTAACCCTCACCCTGTCACTAACCCTGTCCCTAAACCTAAACTTAAGCATCAGACAAAACCTAAACTTAATATAACCCTAACATTAACCCTACCATGTCCCAAACCCTAATCCTGTCCCTAACCCTAAACCTAATGCTAACCCTAACCCTAACCCTAACCCTAAACCCTAAACCCTAACCTTAACCCTAACCCTAAACCTAAACCGTAACCCTAACCCTAACCCTATCCCTAAAACCTAACCCTAACCCTAACCCAAACCCTAACCCTAACATAACCCTAACCCTAACCTTAACACTGTCGCTAAACCTAACTCTGTACCTTACCGTCTCTCTAACTTAACTCTAAACCTCACCCTGTAACTAACCCTGTCCCTAAACCTAACCTTAACCATCAGCCAAAACCTAAACTTAACTATAACCCTTACACTAAACCTAAACATGTCTCAAACCCGAATCGTGTACCTAACCCTAACCATAACCTTAACACTAACACTAAACCCGAAACCCTAACACTAACCCTAACCCTAAACCTAAACCCTAAACCCAAACCCTAAACCTAACGCTAACCCTAACCTTAAACACTAAACCCTAACCCTAACCCTAACCCTAACCCTAACCCTAAACCCTAAACCCTAACACTATCCCTAACCCTAAAGCCTAAACCCTTACTCTAACACTAACTCTAACCCTAAACCCTAAACCCTAACCTTAACCCTAACCCTAAACCTAAACCGTAACCCTAACGCTAACCCTATCCCTAAAACCTAACCCTAACCCTAACCCTAACCCAAAACCGTAAGCCCTAACTCTAACCCTAACCCTAACCCTAAAGCCTAAATCCTAACTCTAACCCTAACCCTAACCCTAACACTAACCCTATCCCTAAACCCTAACCCTAAAATGTAAACACTAACCCTCCCCTATTCCTAACCCTAACCCTAACCCTAACCCTAAACCCTAACCTAATCTGATTCCTAACACTAACACTGTCGCTAAACCTAACTCTGACCCTTACCGTCTCTCTAAACTTAACTCTAACCCTCACCCTCTCACTAAACCTGTCCCTAAAACTAACCTTAACCATTAGCCAAAACCAAAACTTAACTATAACCCTACACTAAACCTAACCATTTCCCAAACCGTAATCCTGACCCTAACCCTAACCCTAACCCTAACCATAACCCTAACCCTAAATCCTAAACCCTAACCCTAACCCTAAACCCTAACTCTAACCCTAACCCTAACCTAACACTAAACCTAACCCTAACACTGTCGCTAAACCTAACTCTGACTCTTACCGTCTCTCTATCTTTAACTCTAACCCTCACCCTGTAACTAACCCTGTCCCTAAACCTAACCTTAACCATCAGCCAAAACCTAAACTTAACTATAACCCTAACACTAAACCTAACCATGTCTCAAACCCAAAACGTGAAACTAACCCTAACCCTAACCTTAACCTAACACTAAACCCAAAACCCTAACCCTAACCCTAACCCTAACCCTAACCCTAAAGCCTAAACCCTAACTCTAACCGTAACCCTAACCCTAAACCCTAAACCCTAACCTGAACCCTAACCCTAAACCTAAACCGTAACCCTAACCCTAACCCTATCCCTAAAACCTAACCCTAACCCTAACCCTAACCCTAACCCTAACTCTAACCCTAACCCTAACTCTAACCCTATCCCTAAACCCTAACCCTAAAATGTAAACACTAACCCTCCCCTATTCCTAACACTAACCCTAATCCTAACCCTAAACCCTAACCTAACCTGCTCCCTAACCCTAACACTGTCGCTAAACCTAACTCTGACCCTTACCGTCTCTCCAACCTTAACTCTAACCCTCACCCTGTCACTAACCCTGTCCCTAAACCTAAACTTAAGCATCAGACAAAACCTAAACTTAATATAACCCTAACAGTAAACCTAACCATGTCCCAAACCCTAATCCTGTCCCTAACCCTAACCCTAACCCTAACCCTAACCCTAACACTAACCCTAACCCTAAACCTAAACACTAAACCCAAAACCTAAACCTAACGCTAACCCTAACAATAAACACTAAACCCTAACCCTAACCCTAACCCTAACACTAAACCCTAAATCCTAACACTAACCCTAATGCTAAAGCCTAAACCCTAACTCTAACCCTAACCCTAACACTAAACCCTAAACCCTAACCTTAACCCTAACCCTAAACCTAAACCGTAACCCTAACCCTAACCCTATCCCTAAAACCTACACCTAACCCTAATCCTAAACCTAACCTAACCCTAAACCTAACCCTAACACTGTCGCTAAACCTAACTCTGACACTTACCGTCTCTCTATTTTTAACTCTAACCCTCACCCTGTAACTAACCCTGTCCCAAAACCTAACCTTAACCATCAGCCAAAACCTAAACTTAACTATAACCCTAACACTAAACCTAACCATGTCTCAAACCCGAATCGTGTTCCTAACCCTAACCATAACCTTAACCCTAACACTAAACCCGAAACCCTAACACTAACCCTAACCCTAAACCTAAACCCTAAACCCAAACCCTAACCCTAACGCTAACCCTAACCTTAAACACTAAACCCTAACCATAACCCTAACCCTAACCCTAACCCTAAACCCTAAACCATAACACTATCCCTAACCCTAAAGCCTAAACCCTAACTCTAACCCTAACCCTAATCCTAAACCCTAAACCCTAACCTTAACCCTAACCCTAAACCTAAACCGTAACCCTAACCCTAACCCTATACCTAAAACCTAATCCTAACCCTAACCCTAATCCTAACACTATCTCTGACCCTAACCCTAACCCTAACCCTATCCCTAAACGCTAACCCTAAAATGTAAACACTAACCCTCCCCTATTCCTAACCCTAACCCTGACGCTAATCCTAAACCCTAACCTAACCTGATCCCTAACCCTAACACTGTCGCTAAACCTAACTCTGACCCTTACCGTCTCTCCAACCTTAACTCTAGCACTCACCCTGTCACTAACCATGTCCCTAAACCTAAACTTAAGCATCAGACAAAACCTAAACTTAATATAACCCTAACAGTAAACCTAACCATGTCCCAAACCCTAATCCTGCCCCTAACCCTAACCCTAACCCTAACCATAACCCTAACCCTAAATCCTAAACCCTAACCCTAACCCTAATCCTAAACCCTAACTCTAACCCTAACCCTAACCTAACCCTAACCCTAACCCTAACAGTGCGCTAAACCTAACTCTGACCCTTAACGTCTCTCTATCTTTAACACTAACCCTCACCCTGTAACTAACCCTGTCCCTAAACCTAACCTTAACCATCAGCCAAAACCTAAACGTAACTATAACCCTAACACTAAACATAACCATGGCTCAAACCCGAAACGTGTACCTAACCCTAACCCTAACCTTAACCCTAACACTAAACCCGAAACCCTAACGCTAACCCTAACCCTAAACCTAAACCCCAAACCCAAACCCTAACCCTAACGCTAACCCTAACCATAAACACTAAACCCTAACCCTAACCCTAACCCTAATCCTAACCCTAAACCCTAAACCCTAACACTAACCCTAACCATAAAGCCTAAACCCTAACTCTAACCCTAACCCTAACCCTAAACCCTAAACCCTAACCTTAACCCTAACCCTAACACTAAACCGTAACCCTAACCCTAACCCTATCCCTAAAACCTAACCCTAACCCTAACCGTAACCCTAACCCTAAATCCTAAACCCTAACCCTAACCCTAAACCCTAACTCTAACCCTAACCCTAACCTAACACTAACCCTAACCCTAACACTGTCGCTAAACCTAACTCTGACTCTTACCGTCTCTCTATCTTTAACTCTAACCCTCACCCTGTAACTAACCCTGTCCCTAAACCTAACCTTAACCATCAGCCAAAACCTAAACTTAACTATAACCCTAACACTAAACCTAACCATGTCTCAAACCCGAAACGTGTACCTAACCCTAACCCTAACCTTAACCTAACACTAAACCCAAAACCCTAACCCTAAACCTAACCCTAACCCTAACCCTAAAGCCTAAACCCTAACTCTAACCGTAACCCTAACC
>CM063098.1:31945149-31952649 GCA_031876335.1 Hipposideros larvatus | reverse complement strand
AACCTTAACCCTAACCCTAAACCTAAACCGTAACCCTAACGCTAACCCTATCCCTAAAACCTAACCCTAACCCTAACCCTAACCTTAACCCTAACCCTAACACTCACCCTGTAACTAACCCTGTCCCTAAACCTAACCTTAACCATCAGCCAAAACCTAAACTTAACCATAACCCTAACACTAAACCTAAACATGTCTCAAACCCAAATCGTGTACCTAACACTAACCCTAAACTTAACCCTAACCCGAAACCCGAAACCCTAACCCTAACCCTAACCCTAACCCTAAACCATAAGCCCTAACTCTAACCCTAACTTTAACCCTAAAGCCTAAATCCTAACTCTAACCCTAACCCTAACCCTAACCCTAACCCTAACCCTAACCCTAACCCTAACCCTAACCCTAACCCTAACTCTAACCCTAACCCTAACCCTAACCCTATCCCTAAACCCTAACCCTAAAATGTAAACACTAACCCTCCCCTATTCCTAACCCTAACCCTAAACCTAACCCTAAACCCTAACCTAATCTGATTCCTAACACTAACACTGTCGCTAAACCTAACTCTGACCCTTACCGTCTCTCTAAACATAACTCTAACCCTCACCCTGTCACTAAACCTGTCCCTAAAACTAACCTTAACCATCAGCCAAAACGAAAACTTAACTATAACCCTACACTAAACCTAACCATTTCCCAAACCGTAATCCTGACCCTAACCCTAACCCTAACCCTAACCATAACCCTAACCCTAAATCCTAAACCCTAACCCTAACCCTAACCCTAAACCCTAACTCTAACCCTAACCCTAACCTAACCCTAACCCTAACCCTAACACTGTCGCTAAACCTAACTCTGACTCTTACCGTCTCTCTATCTTTAACTCTAACCCTCACCCTGTAACTAACCCTGTCCCTAAACCTAACCTTAACCATCAGCCAAAACCTAAACTTAACTATAACCCTAACACTAAACCTAACCATGTCTCAAACCCGAAACGTGTACCTAACCCTAACCCTAACCTTAACCTAACACTAAACACAAAACCCTAACCCTAACCCTAACCCTAACCCTAACCCTAAAGCCTAAACCCTAACTCTAACCCTATCCTTAAACCTAACCCTAACCCTAACCCTAACCCTAACTCTAACCCTAACCCTAACCCTAACCCTATCCCTAAACCCTAACCCTAAAATGTAAACACTAACCCTCCCCTATTCCTAACCCTAACCCTAACCCTAACCCTAAACCCTAACCTACCCTGATCCCTAACCCTAACACTGTCGCTAAACCTAACTCTGACCCTTACCGTCTCTCCAACCTTAACTCTAACCCTCACCCTGTCACTAACCCTGTCCCTAAACCTAAACTTAAGCATCAGACAAAACCTAAACTTAATATAACCCTAACAGTAAACCTAACCATGTCCCAAACCGTAATCCTGTCCCTAACCCTAAACCTAACGCTAACCCTAACCCTAACCCTAACCCTAAACCCTAAACCCTAACCTTAACCCTAACCCTAAACCTAAACCGTAACCCTAACACTAACCCTATCCCTAAAACCTAACCCTAACCCTAACCCTAACCCTAACACTAACCCTAACATTAACCCTAACACTAAACCCGAAACCCTAACACTAACCCTAACCCTAAACCTAAACCCTAAACCGAAACCCTAACCCTAATGCTAACCGTAACCATAAACACTAAACCCTAACCCTAATCCTAACCCTAACCCTAACCCTAAACCCTAAACCCTAACACTAACCCTAACCCTAAAGCCTAAACCTTAACTCTAATCCTAACCCTAACCCTAAACCCTAAACCCTAACCTTAACCCTAACCCTAAACCTAAACCGTAATCCTAACCCTAACCCTATCCCTAAAACCTAACCCTAACCCTAAATCGTAAACCCTAACCCTAACCCTAAACCCTAACTCTAACCCTAACCCTAACCTAACCCTAACCCTAACCCTAACACTGTCGCTAAACCTAACTCTGACTCTTACCGTCTCTCTATCTTTAACTCTAACCCTCACCCTGTAACTAACCCTGTCCCTAAACCTAACCTTAACCATCAGCCAAAACCTAAACTTAACTATAACCCTAACACTAAACCTAACCATGTCTCAAACCCGAAACGTGTACCTAACCCTAACCCTAACCTTAACATAACACTAAACACAAAACCCTAACCCTAACCCTAACCCTAACCCTAACCCTAAAGCCTAAACCCTAACTCTAACCCTATCCCTAAAACCTAACCCTAACCCTAACCCTAACCGTAACTCTAACCCTAACCCTAACACTATCCCTATCCCTAAACCCTAACCCTAAAATGTAAACACTAACCCTCCCCTATTCCTAACCCTAACCCTAACCCTAACCCTAAACCCTAACCTAACCTGATCCCTAACCCTAACACTGTCGCTAAACCTAACTCTGACCCTTACCGTCTCTCCAACCTTAACTCTAACCCTCACCCTGTCACTAACCCTGTCCCTAAACGTAAACTTAAGCATCAGACAAAACCTAAACTTAATATAAACCTAACAGTAAACCTAACCATGTCCCAAACCCTAATCCTGTCCCTAACCCTAACCCTAACCCTAACCCTAACCCTAACCCTAACCTTAACACTAACCCTCACCCTAAACCTAAACACTAAACCCAAAACCTAAACCTAACGCTAACCCTAACCATAAACACTAAACCCTAACCCTAATCCTAACCCTAACCCTAACCCTAACCCTAACCCTATCCCTAAAACCTACACCTAACCCTAATACTAAACCTAACCTAACCCTAAACCTAACCCTAACACTGTCGCTAAACCTAACTCTGACACTTACCGTCTCTCTATCTTTAACTCTAACCCTCACCCTGTAACTAACCCTGTCCCTAAACCTAACCTTAACCATCAGCCAAAACCTAAACTTAACTATAACCCTAAAACTAAACCTAACCATGGCTCAAACCCGAAACGTGTACCTAACCCTAACCCTAACCTTAACCCTAACACTAAACCCGAAACCCTAACACTAACCCTAACCCTAAACCTAAACCCTAAACCCAAACCCTAACCCTAACGCTAACCCTAACCATAAACACTAAACCCTAACCCTAACACTAACCCTAATCCTAACCCTAAACCCTAAACCCTAACACTAACCCTAACTCTAAAACCTAAACCCTAACTCTAACCCTAACCCTAACCCTAAACCCTAAACCCTAACCTTAACCCTAACCCTAACACTAAACCGTAACCCTAACCCTAACCCTATCCCTAAAACCTAACCCTAACCCTAACCCTAACCCTAACCCTAACACTCACCCTGTAACTAACCCTGTCCCTAAACCTAACTTTAACCATCAGGCAAAACCTAAACTTAACCATAACCCAAACACTAAACCTAAACATGTCTCAAACCCGAATCGTGTACCTAACACTAACCCTAAACTTAACCCTAACCCGAAACCCGAAACCCTAACCCTAACCCTAACCCTAACCCTAAACCGTAAGCCCTAACCCTAACCCTAACCCTAACCCTAACCCTATCCCTAAACCCTAACCCTAAAATGTAAACACTAAACCTCCCCTATTCCTAACCCTAACCCTAACCCTAACCCTAAACCCTAACGTAACCTGATTCCTAACACTAACACTGTCGCTAAACCTAACTCTGACCCTTACCATCTCTCTAAACTTAACTCTAACCCTCACCCTGTCACTAAACCTGTCCCTAAAACTAACCTTAACCATCAGCCAAAACCAAAACTTAACTATAACACTACACTAAACCTAACCATTTCCCAAACCCTAATCCTGCCCCTAACCCTAACCCTAACCCTAACCATAACCCTAACCCTAAATCCTAAACCCTAACCCTAACCCTAACCCTAAACCCTAACTCTAACCCTAACCCTAACCTAACCCTAACCCTAACCCTAACACTGTCGCTAAACCTAACTCTGACTCTTACCGTCTCTCTATCTTTAACTCTCACCCTCACCCTGTAACTAACCCTGTCCCTAAACCTAACCTTAACCATCAGCCAAAACCTAAACTTAACTATAACCCTAACACTAAACCTAACCATGTCTCAAACCCGAAACGTGTACCTAACCCTAACCCTAACCTTAACCCTAACACTAAACCCAAAACCCTAACACTAACCCTAACCCTAAACCTAAACCCTAAACCCAAACCCTAACCCTAACGCTAACCCTAACCATAAACACTAAACCCTAACCCTAACCCTAACCCTAACCCTAACCCTAAACCCTAAACCCTAACACTAACCCTAAACCTAAAGACTAAACCCTAACTCTAACCCTAACCCTAACCCTAAACCCTAAACACTAACCTTAACCCTAACCCTAAACCTAAACCGTAACCCTAACCCTAACCTTATCCCTAAAACCTAACCCTAAACCTAACCCTAACCCTAACCCTAACCCTAACCCTAACCCTAAACCCTAACCTAACCTGATCCCTAAACCTAACACTGTCGCTAAACCTAACTCTGACCCTTACCGTCTCTCCAACCTTAACTCTAACCCTCACCCTGTCACTAACCCTGTCCCTAAACCTAAACTTAAGCATCAGACAAAACCTAAACTTAATATAACCCTAACAGTAAACCTAACCATGTCCCAAACCCTAATCCTGTCCCTAACCCTAACCCTAACCCTAACACTAACCCTAACCCTAAACCTAAACACTAAACCCAAAACCTAAACCTAACGCTAACCCTAACCATAAACACTAAACCCTCACCCTAACCCTAACCCTAACCCTAAACCCTAATCCTAACACTAACCCTAACGCTAAAGCCTAAACCCTAACTCTAACCCTAACCCTAACACTAAACCCTAAACCCTAACCTTAACCCTAACCCTAAACCTAAACCGTAACCCTAACCCTAACCCTATCCCTAAAACCTACACCTAACCCTAATCCTAAACCTAACCTAACCCTAAACCTAACCCTAACACTGTCGCTAAACCTAACTCTGACACTTACCGTCTCTCTATCTTTAACTCTAACCCTCACCCTGTAACTAACCCTGTCCCAAAACCTAACCTTAACCATCAGCCAAAACCTAAACTTAACTATAACCCTAACACTAAACCTAACCATGTCTCAAACCCGAATCGTGTTCCTAACCCTAACCATAACCTTAACCCTAACACTAAACCCGAAACCCTAACACTAACCCTAACCCTAAACCTAAACCCTAAACCCTAACCCTAACCCTAACGCTAACCCTAACCTTAAACACTAAACCCTAACCCTAACCCTAACCCTAACCCTAAACCCTAAACCCTAACACTATCCCTAACCCTAAAGCCTAAACCCTAACTCTAACCCTAACCCTAACCCTAAACCCTAAACCCTAACCTTAACCCTAACCCTAAACCTAAACCGTAACCCTAACCCTAACCCTATCCCTAAAACCTAACCCTAACCCTAACCCTAACCCTAACCCTATCTCTAACCCTAACCCTAAACCTAACCCTATCCCTAAACGCTAACCCTAAAATGTAAACACTAACCCTCCCCTATTCCTAACCCTAACCCTAACGCTAACCCTAAACCCTAACCTAACCTGATCCCTAACCCTAACACTGTCGCTAAACCTAACTCTGACCCTTACCGTCTCTCCAACCTTAACTCTAGCCCTCACCCTGTCACTAACCCTGTCCCTAAACCTAAACTTAAGCATCAGACAAAACCTAAACTTAATATAACCCTAACAGTAAACCTAACCATGTCCCAAACCCTAATCCTGCCCCTAACCCTAACCCTAACCCTAACCATAACCCTAACCCTAAATCCTAAACCCTAACCCTAACCCTAAACCTAAACCCTAACTCTAACCATAACCCTAACCTAACCCTAACCCTAACCCTAACAGTGTCGCTAAACCTAACTCTGACCCTTAACGTCTCTCTATCTTTAACACTAACCCTCACCCTGTAACTAACCCTGTCCCTAAACCTAATCTTAACCATCAGCCAAAACCTAAACCTAACTATAACCCTAACACTAAACCTAACCATGGCTCAAACCCGAAACGTGTACCTAACCCTAACCCTAACCTTAACCCTAACACTAAACCCGAAACCCTAACACTAACCCTAACCCTAAACCTAAACCCTAAACCCAAACCCTAACCCTAACGCTAACCCTAACCATAAACACTAAACCCTAACCCTAACCCTAACCCTAACCCTAACCCTAAACCCTAAACCCTAACACTAACCCTAACCCTAAAGCCTAAACCCTAACTCTAACCCTAACCCTAACCCTAAACCCTAAACCCTAACCTTAACCCTAACCCTAACACTAAACCGTAACCCTAACCCTAACCCTATCCCTAAAACCTAACCCTAACCCTAACCCTAACCCTAACCCTAACACTCACCCTGTAACTAACCCTGTCCCTAAACCTAACCTTAACCATCAGCCAAAACCTAAACTTAACCATAACCCTAACACTAAACCTAAACATGTCTCAAACCCGAATCGTGTACCTAACACTAACCCTAAACTTAACCCTAACCCGAAACCCGAAACCCTAACCCTAACCCTAACCCTAACCCTAAACTGTAAGCCCTAACTCTAACCCTAACCCTAACCCTAAAGCCTAAATCCTAATTCTAACCCTAACCCTAACCCTAACCCTAACCCTAAACCCTAACGTAACCTGATTCCTAACACTAACACTGTCGCTAAACCTAACTCTGACCCTTACCATCTCTCTAAACTTAACTCTAACCCTCACCCTGTCACTAAACCTGTCCCTAAAACTAACCTTAACCATCAGCCAAAACCAAAATTTAACTATAACCCTACACTAAACCTAACCATTTCCCAAACCCTAATCCTGCCCCTAACCCTAACCCTAACCATAACCATAACCTTAACCCTAAATCCTAAACCCTAACCCTAACACTAAACCCTAACTCTCACCCTAACCCTAACCTAACCCTAACCCTAACCCTAACACTGTCGCTAAACCTAACTCTGACCCTTACCGTCTCTCTATCTTTAACTCTCACCCTCACCCTGTAACTAAACCTGTCCCTAAACCTAACCTTAACCATCAGCCAAAACCTAAACTTAACTATAACCCTAACACTAAACCTAACCATGTCTCAAACCCGAAACGTGTACCTAACCCTAAACCTAACCTTAACCATAACACTAAACCCAAAACCCTAACACTAAGCATAACCCTAAACCTAAACCCTAAACCCAAAACCTAACCCTAACGCTAACCCTAACCATAAACACTAAACCCTAACCCTAACCCTAACCCTAACCCTAAACCTAAACCCTAAACCCTAACACTAACCCTAACCCTAAAGCCTAAACCCTAACTCTAACCCTAACCCTAACCCTAAACCCGAAACCCTAACCTTAACCCTAACCCTAAACCTAAACCGTAACCCTAACCCTAACCCTATCCCTAAAACCTAACCCTAACC
>CM063098.1:31930149-31937649 GCA_031876335.1 Hipposideros larvatus | reverse complement strand
AACCTAAACCCTAAACCCAAACCCTAACCCTAACGCTAACCCTAACCATAAACACTAAACCCTAACCCTAACCCTAACCCTAACCCTAAACCTAAACCCTAAACCCTAACACTAACCCTAACCCTAAAGCCTAAACCCTAACTCTAACCCTAACCCTAACCCTAAACCCGAAACCCTAACCTTAACCCTAACCCTAAACCTAAACCGTAACCCTAACCCTAACCCTATCCCTAAAACCTAACCCTAACCCTAACCCTAACCCTAACCCTAACCCTAACCCTAAACCCTAACCTAACCTGATCCCTAACCCTAACACTGTCGCTAAACCTAACTCTGACCCTTACCGTCTCTCCAACCTTAACTCTAACCCTCACCCTGTCACTAACCCTGTCCCTAAACCTAAACTTAAGCATCAGACAAAACCTAAACTTAATATAACCCTAACAGTAAACCTAACCATGTCCCAAACCCTAATCCTGCCCCTAACCCTAACCCTAACCCTAACCATACCCTAATCCTAAATCCTAAACCCTAACCCTAACCCTAACCCTAAACCCTAACTCTAACCCTAACCCTAACCCTAACACTGTCGCTAAACCTAACTCTGACCCTTACCGTCTCTCTATCTTTAACTCTAACCCTCACCCTGTAACTAACCCTGTCCCGAAACCTAACCTTAACCATCAGCCAAAACCTAAAATTAACTATAACCCTAACACTAAACCTAACCATGTCTAAAACCCGAAACGTGTACCTAACCCTAACTCTAAACCTAAACCCTAAACCCAAAACCTAACCCTAACGCTAACCCTAACCATAAACACTAATCCCTAACCCTAACCCTAACCCTAACCCTAACCCTAAACCCTAAACCCTAACACTAACCCTAACCCTAAAGCCTAAACCCTAACTCTAACCCTAACCCTAACCCTAAACCCTAAACCCTAACCTTAACCCTAACCCTAACACTAAACCGTAACCCTAACCCTAACCCTATCCCTAAAACCTAACCCTAACCCTAACCCTAACCCTAACCCTAACACTCACCCTGTAACTAACCCTGTCCCTAAACCTAACCTTAACCATCAGCCAAAACCTAAACTTAACCATAACCCTAACACTAAACCTAAACATGTCTCAAACCCGAATCGTGTACCTAACACTAACCCTAAACTTAACCCTAACCCGAAACCCGAAACCCTAACCCTAACCCTAACCCTAACCCTAAACTGTAAGCCCTAACTCTAACCCTAACCCTAACCCTAAAGCCTAAATCCTAATTCTAACCCTAACCCTAACCCTAACCCTAACCCTAAACCCTAACGTAACCTGATTCCTAACACTAACACTGTCGCTAAACCTAACTCTGACCCTTACCATCTCTCTAAACTTAACTCTAACCCTCACCCTGTCACTAAACCTGTCCCTAAAACTAACCTTAACCATCAGCCAAAACCAAAATTTAACTATAACCCTACACTAAACCTAACCATTTCCCAAACCCTAATCCTGCCCCTAACCCTAACCCTAACCATAACCATAACCTTAACCCTAAATCCTAAACCCTAACCCTAACACTAAACCCTAACTCTCACCCTAACCCTAACCTAACCCTAACCCTAACCCTAACACTGTCGCTAAACCTAACTCTGACCCTTACCGTCTCTCTATCTTTAACTCTCACCCTCACCCTGTAACTAAACCTGTCCCTAAACCTAACCTTAACCATCAGCCAAAACCTAAACTTAACTATAACCCTAACACTAAACCTAACCATGTCTCAAACCCGAAACGTGTACCTAACCCTAAACCTAACCTTAACCATAACACTAAACCCAAAACCCTAACACTAAGCATAACCCTAAACCTAAACCCTAAACCCAAAACCTAACCCTAACGCTAACCCTAACCATAAACACTAAACCCTAACCCTAACCCTAACCCTAACCCTAAACCTAAACCCTAAACCCTAACACTAACCCTAACCCTAAAGCCTAAACCCTAACTCTAACCCTAACCCTAACCCTAAACCCGAAACCCTAACCTTAACCCTAACCCTAAACCTAAACCGTAACCCTAACCCTAACCCTATCCCTAAAACCTAACCCTAACCCTAACCCTAACCCTAACCCTAACCCTAAACCCTAACCTAACCTGATCCCTAACACTAACACTGTCGCTAAACCTAACTCTGACCCTTACCGTCTCTCCAACCTTAACTCTAACCCTCACCCTGTCACTAACCCTGTCCCTAAACCTAAACTTAAGCATCAGACAAAACCTAAACTTAATATAACCCTAACAGTAAACCTAACCATGTCCCAAACCCTAATCCTGCCCCTAACCCTAACCCTAACCCTAACCATAACCCTAATCCTAAATCCTAAACCCTAACCCTAACCCTAACCCTAAACCCTAACTCTAACCCTAACCCTAACCCTAACACTGTCGCTAAACCTAACTCTGACCCTTACCGTCTCTCTATCTTTAACTCTAACCCTCACCCTGTAACTAACCCTGTCCCGAAACCTAACCTTAACCATCAGCCAAAACCTAAACTTAACTATAACCCTAACACTAAACCGAACCATGTCTAAAACCCGAAACTTGTACCTAACCCTAACCCTAAACCTAAACCCTAAACCCAAACCCTAACCCTAACGCTAACCCTAACCATAAACACTAATCCCTAACCCTAACCCTAACCCTAACCCTAAACCCTAAACCCTAACACTAACCCTAACCCTAAAGCCTAAACCCTAACTCTAACCCTAACCCTAACCCTAAACCATAAACCCTAACCTTAACCCTAACCCTAAACCTAAACCGTAACCCTAACCCTAACCCTATCCCTAAACCCTAACCCTGAAATGTAAACACTAACCCTCCCCTATTCCTAACCCTAACCCTAACCTTAACCCTAAACCCTAACCTAACCTGATCCCTAACCCTAACACTGTCGCTAAACCTAACTCTGACCCTTACCGTCACTCCAACCTTAACTCTAACCCTCAGCCTGTCACTAGCCCTGTCCCTAAACCTAAACTTAAGCATCAGACAAAACCTAAACTTAATATAACCCTAACAGTAAACCTAACCATGTCCCAAACCCTAATCCTGTCCCTAACCCTAACCCTAAACCTAACCCTAAACCTAACCCTAAAGCCTAAATCCTAACTCTAACCGTAACCCTAACCCTAAACCCTAAACCCTAACCTGAACCCTAACCCTAAACCTAAACCGTAACCCTAACCCTAACCCTATCCCTAAAATCTAACCCTAACACTAACCCTAACCCTAACCCTATCCCTAAACCCTAACCCTAAAATGTAAACACTAACCCTCCCCTATTCCTAACCCTAACCCTAACCCTAACCCTAAACCCTAACCTAACCTGATCCCTAACCCTAACACTGTCGCTAAACCTAACTCTGACCCTTACCGTCTCTCCAACCTTAACTCTAACCCTCACCCTGTCACTAACCCTGTCCCTAAACCTAAACTTAAGCATCAGACAAAACCTAAACTTAATATAACCCTAACAGTAAACCTAACCATGTCCCAAACCCTAATCCTGTCGCTAACCCTAACCATAACCCTAACCCTAACCCTAACACTAACCCTAACCCTAAACCTAAACACTAAACCCAAAACCTAAACCTAACGCTAACCTTAACCATAAACACTAAACCCTAACCCTAACCCTAACCCTAACCCTAAACCCTAAATCCTAACACTAACCCTAACGCTAAAGCCTAAACCCTAACTCTAACCCTAACCCTAACATTAAACCATAAACCCTAACCTTAACCCTAACCCTAAACCTAAACCGTAACCCTAACCCTAACCCTATCCATAAAACCTACACCTAACCCTAATCCTAAACCTAACCTAACCCTAAACCTAACCCTAACACTGTCGCTAAACCTAACTCTGACCCTTACCGTCTCTCTATCTTTAACTCTAACCCTAACCCTGTAACTAACCCTGTCCCAAAACCTAACCTTAACCATCAGCCAAAACCTAAACTTAACTATAACCCTAACACTATACCTAACCATGTCTCAAACCCGAATCGTGTTCCTAACCCTAACCATAACCTTAACCCTAACACTAAACCCGAAACCCTAACACTAACCCTAACCCTAAACCTAAACCCTAAACCCAAACCCTAACCCTAACGCTAACCCTAACCTTAAACACTAAACCCTAACCCTAACCCTAACCCTAACCCTAACCCTAAACACTAAACCCTAACACTATCCCTAACCCTAGAGCCTAAACCCTAACTTTAACCCTAACCCTAACCCTAAACCCTAAACCCTAAACTTAACACTAACCCTAAACCTAAACCGTAACCCTAACCCTAACCCTATCCCTAAAACCTAACCCTAACTCTAACCCTAACCCAACCCTATCTCTAACCCTAACCCTAACCCTAACCCTATCCCTAAACGCTAACCCTAAAATGTAAACACTAACCCTCCCCTATTCCTAACCCTAACCCTAACGCTAACCCTAAACCCTAACCTAACCTGATCCCTAACCCTAACACTGTCGCTAAACCTAACTCTGACCCTTACCGTCTCTCCAACCTTAACTCTAGCCCTCACCCTGTCACTAACCCTGTCCCTAAACCTAAACTTAAGCATCAGACAAAACCTAAACTTAATATAACCCTAACAGTAAACCTAACCATGTCCCAAACCCTAACCCTGCCCCTAACCCTAACCCTAACCGTAACCATAACCCTAACCCTAAACCCTAAACCCTAACCCCAACCCTAAACCTAAACCCTAACTCTAACCCTAACCCTAACCTAACCCTAACCCTAACCCTAACAGTGTCGCTAAACCTAACTCTGACCCTTAACGTCTCTCTATCTTTAACTCTAACCCTCACCCTGTAACTAACCCTGTCCCTAAACCTAACCTTAACCATCAGCCAAAACCTCAACTTAACTATAACCCTAACACTAAACCTAACCATGGCTCAAACCCGAAACGTGTACCTAACCCTAACCCTAACCTTAACCCTAACACTAAACCCGAAACCCTAACACTAACCCTAACCCTAAACCTAAACCCTAAACCCAAACCCTAACCCTAACGCTAACCCTAACCATAAACACTAAACCCTAACCCTAACCCTAACCCTAATCCTAACCCTAAACCCTAAACCCTAACACTAACCCTAACCCTAAAGCCTAAACCCTAACTCTAACCCTAAACCCTAAACCCTAACCTTAACCCTAACCCTAACACTAAACCATAACCCTAACCCTAACCCTATCCCTAAAACCTAACCCTAACCCTAACCCAAATCTAACCCTAACCCTAAACCCTAAACCCTAACACTAACCCTAACCCTAAAGCCTAAACCCTAACTCTAACCCTAACCCTAACCCTAAATCCTAACCCTAACTCTAAACCTAACCCTAACCCTAACCCTAACCCTAACCCAATCCCTAAAACCTAACCCTAACCCTAACCCTAACCCTAACCCTAACTCTAAACCTAACCCTAACCCTAACCCTATCCCTAAACCCTAACCCTAAAATGTAAACACTAACCCTCCCCTATTCCTAACCCTAACACTAACCCTAACCCTAAACCCTAACCTAACCTGATCCCTAACCCTAACACTGTCGCTAAACCTAACTCTGACCCTTACCGTCTCTCCAACCTTAACTCTAACCCTCACCCTGTCACTAACCCTGTCCCTAAACCTAAACTTAAGCATCAGACAAAACCTAAAGTTAATATAACCCTAAGAGTAAACCTAACCATGTCCCAAACCGTAATCCTGTCCCTAACCCTAAACCTAACGCTAACCCTAACCCTAACCCTAACCCTAAACCCTAAACCCTAACCTTAACCCTAACCCTAAACCTAACCGTAACCCTAACACTAACCCTATCCCTAAAACCTAACCCTAACCCTAACCCTAACCCTAACACTAACCCTAACATTAACCCTAACACTAAACCCGAAACCCTAACACTAACCCTAACTCTAAACCTAAACCCTAAACCGAAACCCTAACCCTAATGCTAACCGTAACCATAAACACTAAATCCTAACCCTAACCCTAACCCTAACCCTAACCCTAAACCCTAAACCCTAACACTAACCCTAACCCTAAACCTAAACCGTAACCCTAACCCTAACCCTATCCCTAAAACCTAACCCTAACCCTAACCCTAACTCTAACCCTAACCCTAACCCTATCCCTAAACCCTAACCCTAAAATGTAAACACTAACCCTCCCCTATTCCTAACCCTAACCCTAACCCTAACCCTAAACCCTAACCTAACCTGATCCCTAACCCTAACACTGTCGCTAAACCTAACTCTGACCCTTACCGTCTCTCCAACCTTAACTCTAACCCTCACCCTGTCACTAACCCTGTCCCTAAACCTAAACTTAAGCATCAGACAAAACCTAAACTTAATATAACCCTAACAGTAAACCTAACCATGTCCCAAACCCTAATCCTGCCCCTAACCCTAACCCTAACCCTAACCATAACCCTAACCCTAAACCCTAAACCCTAACCCCAACCCTAAACCTAAACCCTAACTCTAACCCTAACCCTAACCTAACCCTAACCCTAACCCTAACAGTGTCGCTAAACCTAACTCTGACCCTTAACGTCTCTCTATCTTTAACTCTAACCCTCACCCTGTAACTAACCCTGTCCCTAAACCTAACCTTAACCGTCAGCCAAAACCTCAACTTAACTATAACCCTAACACTAAACCTAACCATGGCTCAAACCCGAAACGTGTACCTAACCCTAACCCTAACCTTAACCCTAACACTAAACCCGAAACCCTAACACTAACCCTAACCCTAAACCTAAACCCTAAACCCAAACCCTAACCCTAACGCTAACCCTAACCATAAACACTAAACCCTAACCCTAACCCTAACCCTAATCCTAACCCTAAACCCTAAACCCTAACACTAACCCTAACCCTAAAGCCTAAACCCTAACTCTAACCCTAAACCCTAAACCCTAACCTTAACCCTAACCCTAACACTAAACCGTAACCCTAACCCTAACCCTATCCCTAAAACCTAACCCTAACCCTAACCCTAACCCTAACCCTAACCCTAAACCCTAAACCCTAACACTAACCCTAACCCTAAAGCCTAAACCCTAACTCTAACCCTAACCCTAACCCTAAATCCTAACCCTAACTCTAAACCTAACCCTAACCCTAACCCTAACCCTAACCCAATCCCTAAAACCTAACCCTAACCCTAACCCTAACCCTAACTCTAAACCTAACCCTAACCCTAACCCTATCCCTAAACCCTAACCCTAAAATGTAAACACTAACCCTCCCCTATTCCTAACCCTAACCCTAACCCTAACCCTAAACCCTAACCTAACCTGATCCCTAACCCTAACACTGTCGCTAAACCTAACTCTGACCCTTACCGTCTCTCCAACCTTAACTCTAACCCTCACCCTGTCACTAACCCTGTCCC
>CM063098.1:31925149-31927649 GCA_031876335.1 Hipposideros larvatus | reverse complement strand
CCTAACACTGTCGCTAAACCTAACTCTGACCCTTACCGTCTCTCCAACCTTAACTCTAGCCCTCACCCTGTCACTAACCCTGTCCCTAAACCTAAACTTAAGCATCAGACAAAACCTAAACTTAATATAACACTAACAGTAAACCTAAACATGTCCCAAACCCTAATCCTGCCCCTAACCCTAACCCTAACCCTAACCATAACCCTAACCCTAAATCCTAAACCCTAACCCTAACCCTAAACCTAAACCCTAACTCTAACCCTAACCCTAACCTAACCCTAACCCTAACCCTAACAGTGTCGCTAAACCTAACTCTGACCCTTAACGTCTCTCTATCTTTAACTCTAACCCTCACCCTGTAACTAACCCTGTCCCTAAACCTAACCTTAACCATCAGCCAAAACCTAAACTTAACTATAACCCTAAAACTAAACCTAACCATGGCTCAAACCCGAAACGTGTACCTAACCCTAACCCTAACCTTAACCCTAACACTAAACCCGAAACCCTAACACTAACCCTAACCGTAAACCTAAACCCTAAACCCAAACCCTAACCCTAACGCTAACCCTAACCATAAACACTAAACCCTAACTCTAACACTAACCCTAATCCTAACCCTAAACCCTAAACCCTAACACTAACCCTAACCCTAAAACCTAAACCCAAACTCTAACCCTAACCCTAACCCTAAACCCTAAACCCTAACCTTAACCCTAACCCTAACACTAAACCGTAACCCTAACCCTAACCCTATCTCTAAAACCTAACCCTAACCCTAACCCTAACCCTAACCCTAACACTCACCCTGTAACTAACCCTGTCCCTAAACCTAACTTTAACCATCAGGCAAAACCTAAACTTAACCATAACCCTAACACTAAACCTAAACATGTCTCAAACCCGAATTGTGTACCTAACACTAACCCTAAACTTAACCCTAACCCGAAACCCGAAACCCTAACCCTAACCCTAACCCTAACCCTAAACCGTAAGCCCTAACTCTAACCCTAACCCTAACCCTAAAGCCTAAATCCTAACTCTAACCCTAACCCTAACCCTAACCCTAACCCTATCCCTAAACCCTAACCCTAAAATGTAAACACTATACCTCCCCTATTCCTAACCCTAACCCTAACCCTAACCCTAAACCCTAACGTAACCTGATTCCTAACACTAACACTGTCGCTAAACCTAACTCTGACCCTTACCATCTCTCTAAACTTAACTCTAACCCTCACCCTGTCACTAAACCTGTCCCTAAAACTAACCTTAACCATCAGCCAAAACCAAAACTTAACTATAACACTACACTAAACCTAACCATTTCCCAAACCCTAATCCTGCCCCTAACCCTAACCCTAACCCTAACCATAACCCTAACCCTAAATCCTAAACCCTAACCCTAACCCTAACCCTAAACCCTAACTCTAACCCTAACCCTAACCTAACCCTAACCCTAACCCTAACACTGTCGCTAAACCTAACTCTGACTCTTACCGTCTCTCTATCTTTAACTCTCACCCTCACCCTGTAACTAACCCTGTCCCTAAACCTAACCTTAACCATCAGCCAAAACCTAAACTTAACTATAACCCTAACACTAAACCTAACCATGTCTCAAACCCGAAACGTGTACCTAACCCTAAACCTAACCTTAACCCTAACACTAAACCCAAAACCCTAACACTAACCCTAACCCTAAACCTAAACCCTAAACCCAAACCCTAACCCTAACGCTAACCCTAACCATAAACACTAAACCCTAACCCTAACCCTAACCCTAACCCTAACCCTAAACCCTAAGCCCTAACACTAACACTAACCCTAAAGCCTAAACCCTAACTCTAACCCTAACCCTAACCCTAAACCCTAAACACTAACCTTAACCCTAACCCTAAACCTAAACCGTAACCCTAACCCTAACCCTATCCCTAAAACCTAACCCTAACCCTAACCCTAACCCTAACCCTAACCCTAACCCTAAACCCTAACCTAACCTGATCCCTAAACCTAACACTGTCGCTAAACCTAACTCTGACCCTTACCGTCTCTCCAACCATAACTCTAACCCTCACCCTGTCACTAACACTGTCCCTAAACCTAAACTTAAGCATCAGACAAAACCTAAACTTAATATAACCCTAACAGTAAACCTAACCAGGTCCCAACCCTAATCCTGCCCCTAACCCTAACCCTAACCATAACCATAACCCTAATCCTAAATCCTAAACCCTAACCCTAACCCTAACCCTAAACCCTAACTCTAACCCTAACCCTAACCCTAACACTGTCGCTAAACCTAACTCTGACCCTTACCGTCTCTCTATCTTTAACTCTAACCCTCACCCTGTAACTAACCCTGTCCCGAAACCTAACCTTAACCATCAGCCAAAACCTAAACTTAACTATAACCCTAACACTAAACCTAACCATGTCTAAAACCTGAAACGTGTACCTAACCCTAACCCTAATCCTAAACCCTAAACCCTAACACTAA
>CM063098.1:31910149-31912649 GCA_031876335.1 Hipposideros larvatus | reverse complement strand
CCCTATTCCTAACCCTAACCCTAACCCTAACCCTAAACCCTAACCTAACCTGATCCCTAACCCTAACACTGTCGCTAAACCTAACTCTGACCCTTACCGTCTCTCCAACCTTAACTCTAACCCTTACCCTGTCACTAACCCTGTCCCTAAACCTAAACTTAAGCATCAGACAAAACCTAAACTTAATATAACCCTAACAGTAAACCTAACCATATCCCAAACCCTAATCCTGTCCCTAACCCTAAACGTAATGCTAACCCTAACCCTAACCCTAACGCTAAACCCTGAACCCTAACCTTAACCCTAACTCTAACCCTAACCCTAACCCTAACCCTAACCCTATCCCTAAACCCTAACCCTAAAATGTAAACACTAACCCTCCCCTATTCCTAAACCTAACCCTAACCCTAACCCTAAACCCTAACCTAACCTGATCCCTAACCCTAACACTGTCGCTAAACCTAACTCTCACCCTTACCGTCTCTCTATCTTTAACTCTAACCCTCACCCTGTAACTAACCCTGTCCCTAAACCTAACCTTAACCATCAGCCAAAACCTAAACTTAACCATAACCCTAACACTAAACCTAAACATGTCTCAAACCCGAATCGTGTACCTAACACTAACCCTAATCTTAACCCTAACCCGAAACCCGAAACCCTAACCCAAACCCTAACCCTAACCCTAAACCTTAACCCCTAACTCTAACCCTAAACCTAACCCTAAAGCCTAAATCCTAACTCTAACCCTAACCCTAACCCTAACCCTAACCCTATCCCTAAACCCTAACCCTAAAATGTAAACACTAACCCTCCCCTATTCCTAACCCTAACCCTAACCCTAACCCTAAACCCTAACCTAATCTGATTCCTAACACTAACACTGTCGCTAAACCTAACTCTGACCCTTACCGTCTCTCTAAACTTAACTCTAACCCTCACCCTGTCACTAAACCTGTCCCTAAAACTAACCTTAACCATCAGCCAAAACCAAAACTTAACTATAACCCTACACTAAACCAAACCATTTCCAAAACCGTAATCCTGACCCTAACCCTAACCCTAACACTAACCATAAACCTAACCCTAAATCCTAAACCCTAACCCTAACCCTAAACCCTAACTCTAACCCTAAACCTAACCTAACCCTAACCCTAACCCTAACACTGTCGCTAAACCTAACTCAGACTCTTACCGTCTCTCTATCTTTAACTCTCACCCTCACCCTGTAACTAACCCTGTCCCTAAACCTAACCTTAACCATCAGCCAAAACCTAAACTTAACCCTAACCCTAACCCTAACCCTAACCCTAACCCTAACCCTAACCCTAAACTTAACCTAACACTAAACCCAAAACCCTAACCCTAACCCTAACCCTAACCCTAACCCTAAAGCCTAAACCCTAACTCTAACTGTAACCCTAACCCTAAACCCTAAACCCTAACCTGAACCCTAACCCTAAACCTAAACCGTAACCCTAACCCTAACCCTATCCCTAAAACCTAACCCTAACCCTAACACTAACCCTAACCCTAACCCTAACTCTAACCCTAACCCTAACCCTAACCCTATCCCTAAACCTTAACCCTAAAATGTAAACACTAACCCTCCCCTATTCCTAACCCTAACCCTAACCCTAACCCTAAACCCTAACCTAACCTGATCCCTAACCCTAAAACTGTCGCTAAACCTAACTCTGACCCTTACCGTCTCTCCAACCTTAACTCTAACCCTCACCCTGTCACTAACCCTGTCTCTAAACCTAAACTTAAGCATCAGACAAAACCTAAACTTAAGATAGCCCTAACAGTAAACCTAACCATGTCCCAAACCGTAATCCTGTCCCTAACCCTAACCCTAACCCTAACACTAACCCTAACCATAAACCTAAACACTAAACCCAAAACCTAACCCTAACCCTAACCCTAACCCTAAACCCTAAATCCTAACACTAACCCTAACCCTAAAGCCTAAACCCTAACTCTAACTGTAACCCTAACACTAAACCCTAAACCCTAACCTTAACCCTAACCCTAAACCTAAACCGTAACCCTAACCCTAACCCTATCCCTAAAACCTACACCTAACCCTAATCCTAAACCTAACCTAACCCTAACCCTAACCCTAACACTGTCGCTAAACCTAACTCTGACACTTACCGTCTCTCTATTTTTAACTCTAACCCTCACCCTGTAACTAACCCTGTCCCAAAACCTAACCTTAACCATCAGCCAAAACCTAAACTTAACTATAACCCTAACACTAAACCTAACCATGTCTCAAACCCGAATCGTGTTCCTAACCCTAACCATAACCTTAACCCTAACACTAAACCCGAAACCCTAACACTAACCCTAACCCTAAACCTAAACCCTAAACCCAAACCCTAACCCTAACGCTAACCCTAACCATAAACACTAAACCCTAACCCTAACCCTAACCCTAACCCTAACCCTAAACCCTAAACCCTAACACTATCCCTAACCCTAAAGCCTAAAC
>CM063098.1:31872649-31907649 GCA_031876335.1 Hipposideros larvatus | reverse complement strand
AAACGTGTACCTAACCCTAACCCTAACCGTAACCCTAACACTAAACCCGAAACCCTAACACTAAACCTAACCCTAAACCTAAACCCTAAACCCAAACCCTAACCCTAACGCTAACTCTAACCATAAACACTAAACCCTAGCCCTAACCCTAACCCTAACCGTAACCCTAAACCCTAAACCCTAAACCCTAACACTAACCCTAACCCTAAAGCCTAAACCCTAACTCTAACCCTAACCTTAACCCTAAACCCTAAACCCTAACCTTAACCCTAACCCTAAACCTAAACCGTAACCCTAACCCTAACCCTATGCCTAAAACCTAACCCTAACCCTAATCCTAACCCTAACACTAACCCTAACCTAACCCTAACCCTAACGCTAACACTGTCGCTAAACCTAACTCTGTACCTTACCGTCTCTCTAACTTTAACTCTAACCCTCACCCTGTAACTAACCCTGTCCCTAAACCTAAACTTAAGCATCAGACAAAACCTAAACTTAATATAACCCTAACAGTAAACCTAACCATGTCCCAAACCCTAATCCTGTCCCTAACCCTAAACCTAATGCTAACCCTAACCCTAACCCTAACGCTAAACCCTAAACCCTAACCTTAACCCTAACCCTAAACCTAAGCCGTAACCCTAACCCTAACCCTATCCCTAAAACCTAACCCTAACCCTAATCCTAACCCTAACACTAACCCTAACCTAACCCTAACCCTAACGCTAACACTGTCGCTAAACCTAACTCTGTACCTTACCGTCTCTCTAACTTTAACTCTAACCCTCACCCTGTAACTAACCCTGTCCCTAAACCTAACCTTAACCATCAGCCAAAACCTAAATTTAACCATAACCCTAACACTAAACCTAAACATGTTTCAATCCCGAATTGTTTACCTAACCCTAACCCTAAACTTAACCCTAACACTAAACCCGAAACCCTAACCATAACACTAACCCTAACCCTAAACCGTAAGCCCTAACTCTAACCCTAACCCTATCCCTCAAGCCTAAATCCTAACTCTAACCCTAACCCTAACCCTAACCCTAACCCTATCCCTAAACCCTAACCCTAAAATGTAAACACTAACCCTCCCCTATTCCTAACCCTAACACTAACCCTAACCCTAAACCCTAACCTAACCTGATCCCTAACCCTAACACTGTCGCTAAACCTAACTCTGATCCTTACCGTCTCTCCAACCTTAACTCTAACCCTCACCCTGTCACTAACCCTGTCCCTAAACCTAAACTTAAGCATCAGACAAAACCTAAACTTAATATAACCCTAACAGTAAACCTAACCATGTCCCAAACCCTAATCCTGTCCCTAACCCTAAACCTAATGCTAACCCTTACCCTAACCCTAACCCTAAACCCTAAACCCTAACCTTAACCCTAACCCTAAACCTAAACCGTAACCCTAACCCTAACCCTATCCCTAAAACCTAACCCTAACCCTAACCCTAACCCTAACCCTAACCCTAACCTAACCCTAACCCTAACACTAACACTGTCGCTAAACCTAACTCTGACCCTTACCGTCTCTCTATCTTTAACTCTAACCCTCACCCTGTAACTAACCCTGTCCCTAAACCTAACCGTAACCATCAGCCAAAACCTAAATTTAACTATAACCCTAACACTAAACCTAACCATGTCTCAAACCCAAAACGTGTACCTAACCCTAACCCTAACCTTAACCCTAACACTAAACCCGAAACCCTAACACTAACCCTAACCCTAAACCTAAACCCTAAACCCAAACCCTAACCCTAACGCTAACCCTAACCATAAACACTAAACCCTAACCGTAACCCTAACCCTAACCTTAAACCCTAAACCCTAACACTAACCCTAACCTTAAAGCCTAAACCATAACTCTAACCCTAACCCTAACCCTAAACCCTAAACCCTAACCTTAACCATTACCCTAAACCTAAACCGTAACCCTAACCCTAACCCTATCCCGAAAACCTAACCCTAACCCTAACCCTAACCCTAACCCTAACCCTAACCCGAAACCCTAAACCCTAACACTAACCCTAACCCTAAAGCCTAAACCCTAACTCTAACCCTAACCCTAACCCTAAACCCTAAACCCTAACCTTAACCCTAACTCTAAACCTAAACCGTAACCCTAACCCTAACCCTATCCCTAAAACCTAACCCTAACCCTAATCCAAACCCTAACCCTAACCTAACCCTAACCCTAACCCTAACACTGTCGCTAAACCTAACTCTGTACCTTACCGTCTCTCTAACTTTAACTCTAACCCTCACCCTGTAACTAACCCTGTCCCTAAACCTAACCTTAACCATCAGCCAAAAACTAAACTTAACCATAACCCTAACACTAAACCTAAACATGTCTCAAACCTGAAATGTGTACCTAACCCTAACCCTAAACTTAAACCTAACCCGAAACCCGAAACCCTAACCCTAACCCTAACCCTAACCCTAAACCGTAAGCCCTAACTCTAACCCTAAACCTAACCCTAAAGCCTAAATCCTAACTCTAACCCTAACCCTAACCCTAACCATAACCCTATCCCTAAACCCTAACCCTAAAATGTAAACACTAACCCTCCCCTATTCCTAACCCTAACCCTAACCCTAACCCTAAACCCTAACCTAACCTGATCCCTAACCCTAACACTGTCGCTAAACCTAACTCTGACCCTTACCGTCTCTCCAACCTTAACTCTAACTCTTACCCTTTCACTAACCCTGTCCCTAAACCTAAACTTAAGCATCAGTCAAAACCTAAACGTAATATAACCCTAACAGTAAACCTAACCATATCCCAAACCCAAATCTGTCCCTAACCCTAAACCTAATGCTAACCCTAACCCTAACCCTAACGCTAAACCCTAAACCCTAACCTTAACCCTAACTCTAACCCTAACCCTAACCCTAACACTAACCCTAACCCTAAAATGTAAACACTAACCCTCCCCTATTCCTAACCCTAACCCTAACCCTAACCCTAAACCCTAACCTAACCTGATCCCTAACCCTAACACTGTCGCTAAACCTAACTCTGACCCTTACCGTCTCTCCAACCTTAACTCTAACCCTCACCCTGTCACTAACCCTGTCCCTAAACCTAAACTTAAGCATCAGACAAAACCTAAACTTAATATAACCCTAACAGTAAACCTAACCATGTCCCAAACCCTAATCCTGTCCCTAACCCTAAACCTAATGCTAACCCTAACCCTAACCCTAACCCTAAACCCTAAACCCTAACCTTAACCCTAACCCTAAACCTAAACCGTAACCCTAACCCTAACCCTATCCCTAAACCCTAACCCTAACCCAAACCCTAGGCCTAACCCTAACCCTAATCCTAACTCTAACACTCACTGTGTCCCTACTCAATCACTGCCCCTGTAGCTAAACCTTTCCCCACCCCAAAACCTAAACCTAAACGTATCCCTAACCCTAACTCTAAATGGAGCCCTAACACTCTTCCCAACTCTGTCCCTAACCCTAATCCTAACACGAACCCTAACCCTAATGCTAACCCAAACCCTAACTCTGTCCTTCAACACTAAACCTAAAACTAACCCTAATTCTAACCGTGTCTCTAAACCTAATCCTAGTTCTAATCCTGTCCCTTACCTTAAAGCAAACTCTGTCGGTAACCCTAACCCTACCCCTAACTTCATCCTGTTTATAAACCTAACCCTAATGTCACCTTGGAGCTGCCGATTCGAATGCTCCTGTGCACTGAGCCTTTCACGTCATAAGGAAATGTCTCGGAATGCTAAGACCCGAGGGAATGATCGCAGTAAAATTTCCTTATCCGGTGGTCTCGGAATGCTGAGTCCATCCGGGGGACCATGCGTACATGTGAAAGCAAAACTTGTGTTTGATCACAATGAGTTTTGGTGAAGCAGCTGCCAGACAAATAGAATCAACTCCCTGTGTATAGATATTCAAATTGACTTCTTGGTGGCAGTTGTAAAGAAAAGCTATGCGCCCACAGTATTAAGGCTTGGGCCTCAGAGATGAGAACACTGGCCCACAGAAACTCTATTTTTGGCTCTGGTGTTTCTTAACTCTTCGCCATGTAACTGAAGTTCCCCAGTCGATGTCACGTCAGGCATGATACCCTAACACTAACATTAAACGTGTCCTCCATTCTAACCCAACCCTTAACACTAAACGTAACCCTGAAACTGTCCCTTACATGAACCGTAACGTTAGCCATGTTCCTAACTGTAACACTAACTCTGCCCTCAACCCTAGCTATGCCCCTAACCCTAACCCTAACATATCCTAACCTGAACCCAAACCCTACCATAATCCTACAGCAAACCTTGTCCTGCCCTGCCTCTGTCCTGAACACTAACCCTGACCTAATCATAACCCTGTCCTTAACCCTAAATGTAACCCTAACTCTGTCCCTAAGCTTAACCCTAAACCTAACACTAACTATGTTCATAACCCTAACTCTGTCCCGAACCCTAAAACAAACCCTAAACCAAACCCTAACCCTAAAAAGTATTCCTAACCCTAACACTACCCTTAACTCTGTTTTGAACCCTAATTTAAATATAACCGTGCCTCTCATCCTAACTGTAACTCTAACCTTGTTTCTAACCCTACCCCTAGACCTATCCCTAACCTTAATGTTAACCTTAACTTGAGCGCTGACCCTAACTTTAACCCTAAACCTAACACTGTCCATAAACCTAACCCTAATTTTGTCCCTAACCATAACTGTAACCCTAAACTTAAACTTAACACTAACCCTGACAGTGTCCCTTAACTTCATCTTGTCTCTAACCCTAATCCTGTCCTTAACGTTAACCTTGTCACTAACTCTTAAGACCTCCCCTATGTCAAATGAAAACCCCAATTGTATTCCTCACCCTCATGCGAACCCTAAGCCATCCGTGTGCCTACCATGCATACGGTTCTTAATCCAAACCCTGTTATCGTAACCCTTTTCCTAAACCGAAATCTGAAAATAACCCTTTTTCTAAACTTCACACAAACTCCAAAACTAACCTTCTCCCTAAACTTAACCCTGTAGCTAACCCTAACCCTAACCCTAACAACTTCACTAACCCTAACCCTGTTTTTACACTTACTCATAACCAATTTTGTAACTCTAACCCGAAACCTGTCTCTACCCCTAACACGAATCCTACCCTAACCTGTCCCTAACACTGAATCTCAGCCAAACCCATACGCTAAACCAAACCGTGTCTTTATCACTACCCCTAAACCTTACACTAAGCTTAACTGTGTCCCTAATTTTAACGGAAACCCTAATCCTAACCAGAACACTAGCCTGTCTTTAACCATAACCCTAAATGTAAATCGAACTGTAAACCTAACCTTAGCCCTGACCCTAACACTAACACTAACCATTAACCTGTCCCTAAACTTAACGCTAAGAGTAACCTTAAATCTAACCATGTCGGTAAAGCTAAGCGTATCTCTAACCGTGACCCTAATTGTGTCATAAACCCTAACCCTAATCCAATCCATAAGCCTGTTCCTACTCTTAAACCTAACTCTGTACCTATCCCTAATTTAACCCTAACACTGACCCTGTTCCTGTCCCTAACGTTAACCCTAAACCTATTCTTAATCCTAACCGTTCCCCTAACTCTAATTCTAACCCTAACTCTAATCCTACTTCAGACCTAACCCTGACACTAACATACACCTCAAACCTAGCCCTAATCTTGTTCCTAACCCTAAACCTAACTGTAACCTGTCCCTAATCTTAACCTAAATCTTACCTATACCTTGACCCTAACCCTAACCATACCTGTCTCTAACCCTGACCCTAACTTTAAACCTGTTTCTAATCCCAACCCTAACCATAACCATATCCCTATCCCTGTGCCTGACCCTATCCCTACCCTAATCCGAAGGCCACCCTGCCTCTAACACTAACCCTAGCTTTAAACTGAAACCAAACACTAACTCAACTCCAAACCTAACCCTAACACTGTCTCTAAACCTAACCTTAACCCTAACAGGAAGCCTGTCACTAATACTAACACTACCACACAACCTAATCTGTTTCTAACCATAACGCTAACCTTAACCCTAACTCTGCCTCTAATATTAACCCTAACCCTAACACTGTTGCTAAACCTAACTCTGACCCTTACAGTCTCTCTAACCTTAAATCTAACCCTCACCCTGGCACTAATCCTGTCCCTAACCCTAACCTTAACCATCAGCGAAAACCTAAACATAACTACAACCATAACACTGAACCTAACCATGTCCGAAACCGGAATCATGTCCCTAACCCTAAACCTAACCATAACCATAACCCTAACCCTAAATCCTAAACCCTAACCCTAACCCTAACCTTACCTTAAACCCTAAACCTAACCCTAAACCTATCCCTAAACCCAAACCCTAACCTAACCCTAACCCTAACCCTAACAGTGTCACTAAACCTAACTCTGACCCTTACCATCTCTCTCACCTTAATTCTAACCCTCACCTTGTCATTAACCCTGTCACTAAACCTAATCTTAACCATCACCCAAAACCTAAACTTCACTATAACCCTAACACTATACCTAACCATATCCGAAACCCGAATCATGTCCCTAACCCTAACCCTAACCCTAACCCCGAAACCCTAACCCTAACCCTAACCCTAACACTAAGCCTAAACCCTAAACCTAACCCTAACCCTAACCCAAACCGTAAACCCTAAACCCTAAACCCTAAACCCTAAACCCTAACCCTAACCCTAACCCTAAACCCTAAACCTAACCATAACCCTAACCCTAACCCAAACCCTAACCTTAACCCTAACCCTAATCCTAACTCTAACACTCACTGTGTCCCTAAACTATCCCTGCCCCTGTAGCTAAACCTTTTCCTAACCCAAAACCTAAACCTAAACGTATCCCTAGCCCTAACTCTAAATGGAGCCCTAACACTCTTCCCAACTCTGTCCCTAACCCTAATCCTAACACGAACCCTAACCCTAATGCTAACCCAAACCCTAACTCTGTCCTTCAACACTAAACCTAAAACTAACCCTAATTCTAACTGTGTCTCTAAACCTAATCCTAGTTCTAATCCTGTCCCTTACCCTAAAGCAAACTCTGTCGGTAACCCTAACCCTAAACCTAACTTCATCCTGTTTATAAACCTAACCCTAATGTCACCGTGGAACTGCCAATTCTAATGCTCCTGTGCACTGAGCCTGTGACGTCATAAGGAAGTGTCTCCGAATGCTAAGACCCGAGGGAACGATCTCAGTACAACTTCCTTATCCGGTGGTCTCGGAATGCTGAGTCCATCCAGGGGATCATACGTACATGTGAAAGCAAAACCTGTGTTTGATCACAATGAGTTTTGGTGAAGCAGCTGCCAGACAAATAGAATCAACTCCCTGTGTATAGATATTCAAATTGACTTCTTGGTGGCAGTTGTAAAGAAAAGCTATGCGCCCACAGTATTAAGGCTTGGGCCTCAGAGATGAGAACACTGGCCCACAGAAACTCTATTTTTGGCTCTGGAGTTTCTTAACTCTTCGCCATCTAACTGTAGTTCCCCAGCCGATGTCACGTGAGACGTGATACCCTAACACTAACCCTAACCGTGTCCTCCATTCTAACCCAACCCTTAACACTAAACGTAACCCTGAAACGGTCCCTAACATGAACCCTAACCTTAGCCATGTTCCTATCCGTAACACTAACTCTGCCCTCAACCCTAGATATGCCCCTAACCCTAACCCTAGCATATCCTAACCTGAACCCAAACCCTACCCTGATCCTACGGCCTGCCCTGACACTGTCCTGAACACTAACCCTGACCCTAATCATAACCCTGTCCTTAATCCTAACTGTAACCCTAACTCTGTCCCTAAGCTTAACCCTAAACCGAACACTAACTATGTTCCTAACCCTAACTCTGCCCCGAACCCTAAAACAAACCCTAAACCAAACCCTAACCCTAAAAAGTATTCCTACCCCTAACACTACCCTTAACTCTGTTTTGAACCCTAATTTAAAAATAACCGTGCCTCTAATCCTAACCGTAAGTCTAACCTTCTTTCTAACCCTACCCCTAAACCTATATCTAACCTTAATGTTAACCTTAACTTGAGCGCTGACCCTAACTTTAACCCTAAACCTAACACTGTCCATAACCGTAACCCTAATTTTGTCCCTAACCCTAAGTGAAACCCTAAACTTAAACTTAACACTAACCCTGACAGTGTCCCTAAACTTAATCTTGTCTCTAACCCTAATGCTGTCCCTAACCTTAACCTTGTCTCTAACCCTAAGACCTCCCCTATGTCAAATGAAAACCCCAATTTTATTCCTCACCCTCATGCAAACCCTAAGCCATCCGTGTGCCTACCATGCATACTCTTCTTAATCCAAACCCTGTTATTGTAAGCCTTTTCCTAAACCGAACTCTGAAAATAACCCTTTTTCTAAACTTCACACAAACCCCAAACCTAACCATCTCCCTAAACCTAACCCTGTAGCTAACCCTAACCCTAACCCTAACAACTTCACTAACCCTAACCCTGTTTTTACACTTACTCATAACCAATTTTGTAACTGTAACCCGAAAACTGCCTGTACCCCTAACACTAATCCTACCCTAACCTGTCCCTAACACTGAATCTCCACCAAACCCATACCCTAAACCAAACCGTGTCTTTATCACTAACCCTAAACCTTACACTAACCTTAAGTGTGTCCCTAATTTTAACGGAAACCCTAATCCTAACCTGAGCACTAGCTTGTCCTTAACCATAACCCTAAATGTAAATCGAACCAGAAACCTAACCCTAGCCCTGACCCTAACTCTGACACTAACCCTTAACCTGTCCCTAAACTTAACGCTCACAGTAACCCTAAAGCTAACCATGTCGGTAAAGCTAAGTGTAACTCTAACCGTGACCCTAATTGTGTCATAAACCCTAACCCTAATAATCCATAAGCCTGTTCGTACTCTTCAACCTAACTCTGTACCTATCCCTAATCATAACCCTAACACTAACCCTATTCCTGTCCGTAACGTTAACCCTAAACCTATCCTTAATCCTAACCGTTCCCCTAATTCTAATTCTAACCCTAACTCTAATCCTACTTCAGACCTAACCCTGACACTAACATACACCTCAACCCTAGCCCTAATCTAGTTCCTAACCCTAAACCTAACTGTAAACTGTCCCTAATCTTAACCTAAATCTTACCTATACCTTGACCCTAACCCTAACCATACCTGTCTCTAACCCTGACCCTAACTTTAAGCCTGTTTCTAATCCCAACCCTAACCATAACCATATCCCTATCCCTGTGCCTGACCCTATCCCTACCCTAATCCGAAGGCCACCCTGCCTCTAACACTAACCCTAGCCCTAAACTGAAACCTAACACTAAACTCAACTCCAAACCTAACCCTAACACTGTCCCAAACCCTAACGCTAATACTAACACTAAGGCTGTCTATAATACTAACACTATCACTTAACCTACTCTGCATCTAACCATAACGCTAACCTTAACCTTAACTCTGAATCTAATATTAACCCTAACCCTAACACTGTCGCTAAACCTAACTCTGACCCTTTCCGTCTCTCCACCCTTAACTCTAACCCTCACCCTTTCAGTAACCCTGTCCCTAAACCTAAACTTAAGCATCAGACAAAACCTAAACTTAACTATAACCCTAACACTAAACCTAACCATATCCCAAACCTTAATCCTGTCCCTAACCCTAAACCTAACGCTAACCCTAACCCTAACCATAACCCTAAACCCTAAACCCTAACCTTAACCCTAACCCTAAACCTAAACCCTAACCCTAACCATAACCCTATCCCTAAACTAACCTTAACCATCAGCCAGAACCAAAACTTAACTATAACCCTAACACTAAACCTAATCATGTCCCAAAACATAATCCAGTCCCTAACCGTAACCCTAAACCTAACCCTAAACCTAACCCTAACCCTAACCCTAAACTAACCTTAACCATCAGCCAGAACCAAAACTTAACTATAACCCTAACACTAAACCTAATCATGTCCCAAAACATAATCCAGTCCCTAACCGTAACCCTAAACCTAACCCTAAACCCTAACCCTAACCCTAAAACTAACCCTAACACAAAACCTAACCATGTCTCAAACCCTAATCCTGTACCTAACCCTAACCCTAAACCCTAAACACTAACCCTAACCTTAACCCTAACGCTAACGCTAACCCTAACCCTAATCCTAAACCCTAACCCTAACCCTAAACCCTAACTCTAACCCTAACCCTAACCCTAACATAACCCTAACCCTAACCCTAACACTGTCGCTAAACCTAACTCTGATCCTTACTGTCTCTCTAAAACTTAACTCTAACCCTCACCATGTCACTAATCCTGTCCCTAACCCTAACCTTAACCATCAGCCAAAACCTAAACTTAACTATAACGCTAACACTGATCTTAAGCATGTCCCAAACCCGAATCGTGTCCCTAACCCTAAACCTAACCCTAACCATAACCCTAATCCTAAATCCTAAACCCTAACCCTAACCCTAACCTTACCTTAAACCCTAACCCTAACCCTAAACCTATCCCTAAACTCTAACCCTAACCTAACCCTAACCCTAACCCTAACACTGTCACTAAACCTAACTCTGACACTTACCATCTCTCTAACCTTAATTCTAACCCTCACCCTGTCATTAACCCTGTTCCGGTACCTAACCTTAACCATCAGCCAAAACCTAAACTTCACTATAACCCTAACACTAAACCTAACCATGTCCCAAACCCGAATCGTGTCCCTAACCCTAACCCTAACCCTAACCCGAAACCCGAAACCCTAACCATAACCCTAACCCTAACATTAAGCCTGTCACTAATACTAACACTATCACACAACCTAATCTGTTTCTAACCATAACGCTAACCTTAACCCTAACTCTGCCACTAATACTAACCCTACCCCTAACACTGTCGCTAAACCTAACTCTGACCCTTACTGTCTCTCTAACCCTAACCTAACCCTAACCCTAACACTAACACTGTCGCTAAACCTAACTCAAAATGTCCCCTGCTTTGTGATCGCAATGCCCCTTGTTATTAATAATAATGACCTTTGTTTCTGATAACAATACCCCCTGATGAGTGATAAAAATGCTCCCTGCTTACTGATCACAATGGCCCTTTGTTCCTCATCACAATGACCCCTGCTAACTTTTCAGAATGCCCCCTGTTTACACATCGCAGTACCCGTTGTTCACTGATAACAATACGCCTTTCTACTGATCACAATACCCTTTGCTTACTGATCACAATACCTCTTACTTCCGGATCACAATCCCCCGTCTATACTGACCAAAATGCCCCCTGCTTTGTGATCACAATGCCCCTTGCTCTTGATCAAAATGACCCATGTTTGTGATCACAATACCCCCTGAGTAGTGATTACAATGCACCCTGCTTACTGACTACAGTGCCCCGTGCTTACATTACAGAATGCCTGCTGTTTACACATTGCAGTACCTTTTGTTCACTGATATCTATAACCCTTGCCTACTGATTGCATTGCCTTTTGCGTCCTGATCACAACACCTCTTGCTTCCTGATCACAATTCCCCTACTTCCTGATCACAATCCCCCATCCTTACTTATCACAATACCCCAGTTACTCATCACAATGCCCCCTTCTTTGTGATCACAATGCCCATTGTTGACTGATCACAATGCCGCTTGTTCTTGATCATAATGACCCCTGTTTCTGATCACAATACCCCCTGATTAGTGATTACAATGCCCCCTGTTTAGACATCACAGTACCCCTTGGTCACGGATCACAATAACCCTTGCCTACTGATCACAATGCCCTTTGCCTCCTGATCACAATGCCCCCTGTTTACACATCATAGTACCCCTTGCTCCGTGATCACAATACCCCTTCTCTGGTGACCACAGTGCCCTTTGCTTCCTGATCACAATTCCGCTTGCTTCCTGATCACAATACCCCATTCTTACTGATCACAATACCCCCGTTACTGATCACAATGCCACTTTCTTCCTGATCACAATGCCCCCTGCTTTCTTATCAGAATGACCCCTATTTACACATCACAATACCCCTTGTTCACTGATCACAATACCCCTTGCCTACTGGTCACAATGCCCTTTGCTTCCTGATCACAATTGCCCTTGCCTCCTGATCACATTTCCCATCCATAGTGATCACAATGCCCCGTGTTACAGATCACAATGCCCCGTGCTTTGTGATCACAATGCCCCTTGTTATTAATCATAATGACCTTTGTTTCTGATAACAATACCCCCTGATGAGTGATAAAAATGCTCCCTGCTTACTGATCACAATGGCCGTATCTTCCTGATCACTTTGCCCCCTATTTACACATCACAGTACCCGTTGTTCACTGATCACAATACCCCTTGCCTACTGATCACAATGCCCTATGCTCCCTGATCACAACAACTCTTGCTTCCTGATCATAATTCCCCTACTTCCTGATCACAATTCCCCATCCTTACTGATCACAATGCCCCCTGCTTTGTGATCACAATGTCCCTTGCTCTTGATCTTAATGACCCTTGTTTGTGATCACAATACCTCCTGATTAGTGATTACAATGCTCCCTGCTTACTGGTCAAAATGCCCCTTTGTTCCTGATGACAATGTCCCCCTTTACTGATCACAATGCCTCCTGCTTACTTTTCAGAATGTCCCCTGTTTACACATCACAGTACCACTTGTTCACCGATCACAATACCCGTTGCCTACTGATCACAATGCCCTTTGCTTCCTGAGCACAATACATCTTGCTTCCTGATCACAATTCCCCTTGCTTCGTGATCATGGTCCCCCATCCATAGTGATCACAACGCCCCCTGTTACTGCTCAAAATGCCTTCTGCTTTGTGATCGCAATGCCCCTTGTTCTTAATCATAATGACAACTGTTTCTGATAACAATACCCCTGATAAGTGACTAAAATGCTCCCTGCTTACTGATCACAATGGCCCTTTTTCCCTGATCAAAATGATCCCTGCTTACTTTTAAGAATGCCCCCAGTTTACACATGAGAGTACCCGTTGTTTACTGATAACAATACCCCTTGCATACTGATCACAATACCCTTTGCTTACTGATCACAATACCTCTTCTTCCTGATCACAATCCCACATCGGTACTGATCACAATGCCCCTGCTTTGTGATCACAATGCCCCTTGCTCTTGATCATAATGACCCATGTTTGTGATCACAATACCCCCTGAGTAGTGATTACAATGCACCCTGCTTACTGACTAGAGTGCCCCCTGCTTACTTTTCAGAATGCCTTCTGTTTACACATTGCATTACCCTTTGTTCACTGATATCTATAACCCTTGCCTACAGATTACAATGCCTTTTGCTTCCTGATCACAACACCTCTTGCTTCCTGATCACAATTCCCCTACTTCCTGATCACAATCCCCCATCCTTACTTATCACAATACCCCAGTTACTCATCACAATGCCCCCTTCTTTGTGATCACAATGCTCATTGTTTACTGATCACAATGCCGCTTGTTCTTGATCATAATGACCCCTGTTTCTGATCACAATATCCCCTGATTAGTGACTACAATGCCCCCTGTTTAGACATCACAGTACCCCTTGGTCACGGATCACAATAACCCTTGCTTACTGATCACAATGCCCTTTGATTCCTGATCACAATGCCCCCTGTTTACACATCACAGTACCCCTTGCTCCATGATCACAATACCCCTTCCCTAGTGACCACAGTGCCCTTTGCTTCCTGATCACAATTCCGCTTGCTTCCTGATCACAATTCCCCATTCTTAGTGATCACAATACCCCCGTTACTGATCACAATGCCACTTTCTTCCTGATCACAATGCCCCCTGCTTTCTTATCAGAATGCCCCCTATTTACACATCACAATACCCCTTGTTCACTGATCACAATACCCCTTGCCTACTGGTCACAATGCCCTTTGCTTCCTGATCACAATTGCCCTTGCTTCCTGATCACATTTCCCATCCTTAGTGATCACAATGCCCGGTGCTACTGATCACAATGCCCCGTGCTTTGTGATCAAAATGCCCTTTGTTATTAATCATAATGACCTTTGTTTCTGATAACATTACCCCCTGATGAGTGATAAAAATGCTCCCTGCTTAGTGATCACAATGGCCGTTTCTTCCTGATCACTTTGCCCCCTGTTTACACATCAAGGTACCCGTTGTTCACTGATCACAATACCCCTTGCCTACTGATCACAATGCCCTATGCTTCCTGATCACAACACCTCTTGCTTCACGATCACGATTCCCTTACTTCCTGATCACAATTCCCCATCGTTACTGATCACAATGCCCCCTGCTTTGTGATCACAATGTCCCTTGGTCTTGATCTTAATGACCCTTGTTTGTGATCACAATACCTCCTGATTAGTGATTACAATGCTCCCAACTTACTGGTGAAAATGCCCCTTTGTTCCTGATGACAATGTCCGCCTTTACTGATCACAATGCCTCCTGCTTACTTTTCAGAATGTCCCCTGTTTACACATCACAGTACCCCCTGTTCACCGATCACAATACCCCTTGCCTACGGATCACAATTCCCTTTGCTTCCTGAGCACAATACATCTTGTTTCGTGATCACAATTCCCCTTGCTTCGTGATCACATTCCCCATCCTTAGTGATCACAATGCCCCCTGATACTGATCAAAATGCCCCCTGCTTTGTGATCGCAGTGCCCCTTGTTCTTAATCATAATGACAACTGTTTCTGATAACAATACCCCTGATAAGTGATTAAAATGCTCCCTGCTTACTGACCACATTGGCCCTTTTTTCCTGATCACAATGTCCCCTGCTTACTTTTCAGAATGCACCCTGTTTACACATCACAGTACCCCTTGTTCACAGATCACAATACCCCTTCCCTAGTGATCAAAATGCCTTTTGCTTCATGATCACAATTCCCCTTGCTTCCTAATCACTATCCCCCATCCTTTGTGATCACAATCCCCCTGTTACTGATCACAAAGCGCCCTGCTTTGTGATTACAATGCCCCTTGTCCTTAATCATAATGACCCCTGTTTTTCATCACAATACCATGTAATTAGTGATTACAACACTCCCTGGTAACTGGTCAAATTGGCACTTTGTTCCAGATCACAATGCCCCCTTTTACTGATCACAATGCCCTTTGCTTCCTGATCACAATACCTCTTGCTGCCTGATAACAATTCACTTTCTTCCTGATCACAATCCCCCATCATTACTCATCACAATACCCTAGTTAGTGGTCACAATGCCCCCTGCTTTATGATCACAATGCCCCTTGTTTATTGATTACAATGCCCCTTTTTCTTGATCATAATGCCCCCTGTTTCTTATCACAATACCCCTGATTAGTGATTACAATGCACCCTGCTTACTGATCACAATGCCCCTTTCTTCCTGATCACAATGCCCGCTGCTTACTTTTCAGAATGCCCCCAGTTTACACATCACAGTACCCGTTGTTCTCAGATCACAATACCCCTTCCCTAGTGATCACAATACCCCTTCCCTAGTGATCACAATGCCCTTTGCATCCTGATCATAATACCTCAGATTCCTGATCAAAATTCCCCTTGCCTACTGATCTCAACGCCATTTGCTTCCTGAAAACACGAACTATTGCTTCCTGATCACAATTCCCCTTGCTTCCTGATCACAATCCCCCATCCTTACGGATCACAGTGCGCCCTGCTTTCTGATCACAATGCCCCCTGCTGTTGATCATTATGACACCTATTTGTGGTCACAATACCCCCTGATTAGTGATTACAATGCTCCCTGCTTACTGGTCAAAATGCTCCTTTGTTCCTGATCACAATGCCCCCTTTTACTGATCACAATGCCCCCTGATTTTTTATCACAATGCCCCTTTTTTACTGATCACAATGCCGCTTGTTCTTGATCATAAGGACCCCTGGATCTGATCACAGTACCCCTGATTAGTGACTACAATATTCCCTGCTTACTGATCACAATGCCCCTTTCTTCCTGATCACAATGTCCCTGCTTACTGATCACAATGCCCCCTGCTTTGTGATGACAATGCTCCTTGCTCTTGATCATAATGACATTTGTTTGTGGTCACAATACCCCTGATGAGTGATTACAATGCTCCCTGCTTACTGGAGAAATGTCCCTTTGTTCTTGATCACAATGCCCCCTTTTACTGATCACAATGCTTCCTCCTTACTTTTCAGAATGTCCCCTGTTACACATCACAGTACCCCTTGTTCACCGATCACAATAGCCCTTGCCTACTGATCACAATGCCTTTTCCTTGATCACAATAACTCTTCCTTCCTGATCACAATTCCCCTTGCTTCCTGATCACAATCCCCCATCATTACTGATCACAATACCCCAGTTAGTGATCACCAAGCCATCTGCATTGTGATCACACTGCCCCTTGTTTACTGATCAAAATGCCGCTTGTTCTCGAAAATACTGACCCATGTTTCTGATCACAATACCCCCAGATTAGGGATTACAATGCTCTCTGCTGCTGATCACAATTCCCATTTCTTCCTGATCACAATGCCCTCTGCTTAACTTATCAGATTGCCCCTATATACACATCACAGTACCCCTATTTCACTGAACACAATACCCCTTGCCTACTGATCACAATGCCCTTTGCTTCATGATCACAATTCCCCTTGCTTTCTGATCACAATTCCCCATCCTTACTTATCACAATATCGCAGTTACTCATCACAACGCCCCCTTCTTTGTGATCACAATGCCCCTTGTTTACGGATCACAATGCCGCTTGTTCTTGATCATAATGACCCCTGTTTCTGATCACAATACCCCCTGATTTGTAATTACAATGCCCCCTGTTTACACATCACACTACCCCTTGGTCACTGATCGCTATACCCCTTGCCTATTAATCACAATGCCCTTTGCTTCCTGATCACAATTCTCCTTGCTTCCTGATCACAACCCCCCATACTTAGTGATCACAATGCCCCCTGTTACTGATGACAATGCCCCGGGCTTTGTGATCACACTTCCCCTTGTTGTTAATCATAATGACCACTGTTTCTGATCACAATACCCCCTGATGAGTGATTAACATGCTCCCTGCTTATTGATCAGAATGGCCCTTTCTTCCTGATCAAAATGCCCCCTGTTTACATATCACAGTACCCGTTGTTCAGTGATCACAATCCCCCATCCTTACTGATCACAATGCCCCCTCCTTTGTGATCACAGTGCCCCTTTCTGTTGATGATAATGACCCCTGTTTGTGATCAGAATACCCCTGAGTAGTGATTACAATGCTGGTTGCTTACTGGTAATAATGCCCCTTTGTTCCTAATCACAATGCCCCTTTTACTGATCATAATGCCCCCTGCTTACTTTTCAGAATGCCCCCTGTTTACACATGACAGTACCCCTTGGTCACTGATCACAATACCCCTTGACTACTGGTCACAATGCCCTTTGCTTCCTGATAACAATATCACTTGTTTCCTGATCACAATTCCCCTGGGTTCCTGATCACAATCCCCCATCCTTACGTATCACAATACCCCAGTTACTGATCACAATGCCCCCTTCTTTGTGATCAAAATGCCCATTGTTCACTGATCAAAATGCCGCTTGTTCTTGATCATAATGACCCCTGTTTCTGATCACAATTCCCCCTGATTAGTGATTACAATGCTCCCTGCTTACTGGTCAAAATGCCCATTTGTTCCTGATCACAATGCCCCCTTTTCTGATCACAATGCATCCTGCATACTTTTCAGAATATCCCCAGTTTACAGAAAACAGTACCACTTATTCACCGATCACAATACCCCTTGCCTACTGATGCCAATGCCCTTTGCTTCCTCATCACAATCCCCCATCATTAAGGATCACTATGCCCCCTATTACTGATCACAATGCCCCTGCTTTGTGATCACAATGCCCCTTGTTCTTAATCATAATGACCCCTGTTTTTGATCACAATCCCCCCAAATTAGTGATTATAATGCTCCCTGCTTACTGGTCAAAATGCCCCTTTGTTCCAGATCACAATGCCCCTTTTACTGATCACAATGCCCACTGCTTACTTTTCAGAATGCCCCCTGTTTACACATCACAGTACCCCTTGTTCACTGATCACAATACCCCTTGCCAAATGATCACAATGCCCTTTGCTTCCTGATCGCAATACCTCTGGCATCCTGATCACAATTCCCCTTCCTTCCTGATCACAATACCCCCGTTAATAATAACAAAGTGCCTGCTTTGTGATCACAATGCCCGTTCTTTACTGATCACAATGCCGCTTGTTCTTGATCATAATGACCCCTGTTTCTGATCACAATACCCCCTGATTAGTGATTACAATGCTCCCGGCTTACTGGTCAAAATGACAGTTTGTTCCTGATCACAGTGCCCCCTTTTACTGATCACAATGCTGCCTGCTTAGTTTTCAGAATATCGCCTGTTTACACATCACAATACCCGCTGTTCACTGATTACAATACCCAAATCCTACTGATCACAATGCGCTTTGCTTCCTGATCACAATACCTCTTCTTTCCTGATCACAATTCCCCTACTTCCTGATCACAATTCCACATCCTAACTGAGCACAATGCCCCCTGCTTTGTGATCACAAAGCCCCTTGCTCTTGATCATAATGACCCTTGTTTGTGATCACAATAACCCCTGATTAGTGATTACAATGCTCCCTGCATACTGCTCACAATGCCCCTTTCTTCCTGATCACAATGACCCCTGCTTACTTATCAGAATGCCTCCAGTTTACACATCACAGTACCCCTTGTTCACCTATCACTATACCCCTTGCCTACTGGTCACAATGTCCTTTGTTTCCTAATCACAACTCCACATTCTTATTGATCACAATAACCCAGTTACTGATCACAATGCACCTTTTTTCCTGATCACAATGCCCACTGCTTACTTTTCAAAATGCCCCCTGTTTACACATCACAGAACCCCTTGTTCACTGATCACAATACCCCTTGCCTACTGATCACAATGCCTTTGCTTCCAGATCACAATCCCTCTTGCTTCCTGATCACAATTCCCCTTGCTTCCTGATCACAATCTCCCATCTTTACTGATCACAATGCCCACTGCATTGTGATCACAGTGTCCCTTGCTCTTGATCATGAAGACCCTTGTTTCTGATCACAATACCCCTGATTAGTGATTACAATGCTCCCTGCTTACTGATCACAATGATCCTTTCTTCCTGATCACAACGCCCACTGCTTACTTTTCAGAATGCACCCTGTTTACACATCACAGTACCCGTTGTTCACTGATCACAATACCCCTTGCCTACTGATCACAATGCCCCTTGCTTCCTGATCACAAATCCTCTTGCTTCCTGATCACAAATCCCCTTACTTCCTGATCACAATTCCCCATCTTTACTGATCACAATGCCCCCTGCTTTGTGATCACAATGCCCCTTGCTCTTGATCATAATGACCCTTGTTTGTGGTCACAATGCACCCTGAATAGTAATTACAATGCTCCCTGCTTAATGGTCAAAATGCCCCTTTTCTCCTGATCACAATGCCCCTGCTTACTTATCAGAATGACCCCTGTTTACACATCACAGTACCCCTTGTTCTCTGATCACAATACCCCTTGCCTACTGCTCACAATGCCCTTTGCTTCCTGATCACAATAACTCTTGCTTCCTGATCACAATTCCCCTTGCTTCCTGATCACAATTCACCTTTCTTCCTGATCACATTGCACCCTGCATGCTTATCAGAATGCCCCGTCTTTACACATCACGTTACCCCTTGTTCCCTGATCGCAATACGCCTTGCCTACTGGTCACAATGCCCTTTGTTTCCTGATCAAAATTCCCCTTGCTTCCTGATCACAATCCCCCATCCTTAGTGATCACAATGCCCCCTGTTACTGATGACAATGCCCCCTGCTTTGTGATCACAATGCCCCTTCTTCTGAATCATAATGGCCCATGTTTGTGATCACAATACCACCCAATTAGTGTTTACAATGCTCCCTGCTTACTGGTCAAAATGCCCCTTTATTCCTGATCAAGATTCCCCCTTTTAATGATCACAATGACCCCTGCTTACTTTTCAGAATGTCCCCTGGTTACACATCACAATACCCCTTGCCTACTGAACACAATGCCTTTTGCTCCTGAGCACAATACCTCCTGCTTCCTGATCTCAATTCCCCTTACTTCCTGATCACAATCCCCCATCCTTACTGTTCACAATACCCCCTGTTACTGATCACAATGCCCCTTGCTTTGTGATTACAATGCCCCTTGTTCTTAATCATAATGACCCCTGTTTGTGATCAAAATACCACCTAATTAGTGATTACAATGCTCCCTGGTAACTGGTCAAAATGCCCCTTTCTTTCTGATCACAATGCGCCTGGTGACTTTTCAGAATGCCCCCTGTTTACACATCACAGTACCCCTTGTTGACTGATCACAATATCCCTTCCCAAGTGATCTCAATGCCCTTAGCTTCCTGATCACATTACCTCAGCTTCCTGATCAAAATTCCCCTTGCCTACTGATCACAATGCCCTTTGCTTCCTGAAAACAATAACTATTGCTTCCTGATCACAATTCCCCTTGCTTCCTGATCACAATACCCCTGTTACTGATCACAATGCCCCTGCTTTGTGATCACAATGACCCTTCTTTACTGATCACAATGCCGCTTGTTCTTGATTATAATGAACCCTGTTTCTGATCACAATACCCCCTGATGAATGATTACAATGCTCCCTGCTTACTACTCACAATGTCCCTTTCTTCCTGATCACATTGTCCCCTGTTTACACATGCAGTACGCGTTCTTCATTGATCAGAATACCCCTTGCGTACTGACCACAATGCCCTTTGCTTCCTGATCACAATACCTCTTGCTTCGTGATAACAATTCCGCTATTTCCTGTTCACAATTCCCCATCCTTACTGATCACAATGCCCCCTGCTTTGTGATCACAATGCCACTTGCTCTTGATCATAATGACACTTGTTGTGATCACAAACCCCTTCATTAGTGATTACAATGCTCCCTTCTTTCTGCTCAAAATGCCCCTTTTTTCCTGATCACAATGCCCCCTGCTTTGTGATCACAATACCTCCTGTATAGTGATTACAATATTCCGTGCTTACTGATCACAATGCCGCTTTCTTCCTGATCACAATGCCCTTGCTTACTTATCAGAATGCCCCCTGTTTACACATCACAGTACCCTTGATCAATTATCACAATACCCCTTGCCTACTGCTCACAATGCTCTTTGCTTCCTGATCACAATTCCCCTTACTTCCTGATCAAAATCCCCCATTCTTACTGATCACAATACCCCGTTACTGATCCCAATGCCCCCTGCATTGTGATCACAATGCCCCTTGTTTTTTTATCACAATGCCCCTTGTTCTTGACCATAATGCCCCTTGTTTCTGATCACAATACCCCCTGATTTGTGATTAGAATGCTCCCTGCTTACTGATCACAATGCCCCATTCTTCCTGATCAAAATGTCCCCTTTTACTGTCCACAATGCCCCCTGCTTACTTATCAAAATGCCCCCTGTTACACATCACAGTACTTCTTGTTCGCTGATCACAATACCCCTTGCCTACTTCTCACAATGCCCTTTGCTTCCTGATCACAACGCCTTTTGCTTCCTGATCACAATTCCCCTTGCTTCCTTATCACAATCCCCCATCTTTAGTGATCACAATGCCCCGTGTTACTGATCACAATACCCCCTGCTTTGTGATCACAATGCCCCTTGTTCTTAATCATAAAGACCACTGTTTCTGATAACAATACCCCCTGATGAGTGATTAAAATGCTCCCTGCTTACTGATCACAATGGCCCTTTCTTCCTGATCACATTGCCCCCTGTTTACACATCACAGTACGCATTGTTCACTGATCAAAATACCCCTTGCCTACTGATCACAATGCCCCTTGCTTCCTGATCACAAATCCCCTTACTTCCTGATCACAATTCCACATCTTTACTGATTACAATGCCCCCTGCTTTGTTATCACAATGCCCCTTGCTCTTGATCATAATGACCCTTGTTTGTGGTCACAATGAACCCTGAAGAGTAATTACAATGCTCCCTGCTTAATGGTCAAAATGCCCCTTTTCTCCTGATCACAATGCCCCTGCTTACTTATCAGAATGCCCCCTGTTTACACATCACAGTACCCCTTGTTCTTTGATCACAATACCCCTTGCCTACTGCTCACAATGCGCTTTGCTTCCTGATCACAATAACTCTTGCGTCCTGATCACAATTCCCCTTGCTTCCTGATCACAATCCCCCATCTTTTCTGATCACAATACCTCAGTTAGCGATCACAATGACCCCTGCTTTGTGATCACAATGCCCCTTGTATACTGGTCAGAATGCCGCTTCTTCTCGATCATAATGACCCCTGTTTCTGATCACAATACCCCCTGATTAGTAAATAAAATGCTCCCTGCGAGTGATCACAATTACACTTTCTTCCTGATCACATTGCCCCCTGCTTGCTTATCAGAATTCCCCGTCTTTTCACATCACGGTACCTGATCACAATACCCCTTGCCTACTGATCACAAGGCCCTTTGCTTCTTGATCACCATTCCCCTTGCTTCCTGATCACTATCCCCCATCCTTAGTGATCACAATGCTCCCTGTTACTGATCACAATGCCCATTGCTCTGTGATTACAATGCCCTTTGTTCTTAATCATAATGACCGCTGTTATTGATCACAATACCACCTAATTAGTGATACAATGCGCCCTGGTAACTGGTCAAAATGCCCTTTTTTCTTTTTCACATTGCCCCCTGTTTACACATCAAACTACTCCTTGTTACCTGATCACAATACCCCTTGCCTAATGATTACAATGCCCTTTGCTTCATGATTACAATTCCCCTTGCTTGCTCATCACAATCCCCATTCTTAGTGATCACAATGCCCCATACTTTGTGATCACAATGCCCCTTGCTCTTGATCATAATGACCCTTGTTTGTGATCACAATACCCCCTGATTAGTGATTAAAATTCTCCCTGCTTGCTGATCCCACTGCCCCTTTCTTCCTGATCACATTGCCCCCTGTTTGCTTATCAGAATGCCCCGTCTTACACATCACGGTACCTGATCACAATACCCCTTGCCTACTGATCACAATGCCCTTTGCTTCCTGATCACAATTCCTCTGGCTTCCTGATCACAATTCCCCTAGTTTCCTGATCACAATCCCCCATTCTTACTGATCACAATACACCTCACGGCGGCTTTCTCCACTCAGGGCAATGCACGTCCTTGGCACCGCAGACCAAGGACTCAAGGAAAACCATCTGTCTCCCTGCAAGTGTGCATTGAGTCACCCACGCTGTCTGTTGCTGGACCAAGGACCAAGGGATGTATCACATGACCCACCCTAACGAAGGCCCCTGTCTTCGCTGCTGTGCCCCTCGTTCACAATCTCCCCCAATGCACGGTAATCCTCCATCCTACCTAGGACTCCCATCACACAGGGGAAAAGAGCCGGACCAAAACAGCAGACTCAACTATGGAGAAAAACACCAACACCCCTGTGAGTCGTGTGAGGCCTCTGAATGCAGGAAAGAAGACCTCTATGGGAAAAGCTCAGAGGCAAGTGACCCACGCACAGAGAGTACCTGCTACTACAACTTGTCGCCCCAAGGAGGAAATCTGGGTGAGGCTCCGAGCACCATCTCACTGCTGGGACCCTGGCGGCATGCACTTAGTCACCACCGTGATTGCCACCGACAGGGCACCGTCTCCTCACAGGACACCAGTCCCCGGCACGACCACACTCCAATGTGTAAGATTCCACCTCAACACAGCCTCGGTGTGACTGTCTCAGAGTGTTTCCCAGGGTGAGTGGCCATCCCATGGCTGTCAAGCTCTGGGTCTTGGATGCTATGCTCCCCCTCCCATTCCTTCTCCCTGTTTCTCCTTCTGTCATTTTGTCTGCGGGTCTCTCTCGCTCCCTGTGTGTCTCACTCTGTTGCCCCTTCAGTGGCCTTCTTTTATTGGCTCTTACCTCAATTGTTCAGAGGATTTGATGTGTCAGGGGAAGTTGGAGACCCCCTCTCCTGTGGCGAGACCTAGGCCAGGTTTATTTGTACCAGAAGAGGTTGTAGGTGTTGTGCTATTGCGGGGGCACAGAGCCTCATTGATCCATTCATAGGGGCTGGTTTAGGTCTCCCTTCCCTTCTGCATTAGGTGGGGAATGGGACAACTTGGTCACCCTAAATGAACTAGGGTCTTCTTTCCCTTTTATGTCTGGTAGGCATGGTGGACCATTCCTCAACCAAGAGGGTCTTGGGTCCCTGGCGAGCTGCTGGGCAAGCTGAAGGCCTGGGTAAACTTTTCTATCAGGAGGCCCTTGTAACCATAGCTTTCATGGGCGGGATACTTCGTCTTCCAAGAAAGCCACCGGTTTGAGGCGTTGTGCACAACAAACAGGGTCCTGGGTTCACTCCCTCTGCAACAAGGGCCAGGAGTCTCAAGTGCCACTCACTGTCTGGCACCTAGGGAGTGGGTGGCAAATCACCATCCTTTTGCCAGTAGTGCCTAGTGTCCATGTTGTCCCACTTGCATGAGCTCTGGGGCATCGGTCTCCCGCCTTTGGCAGGGAAACTTGTGATATGCACACTGCTGATGGGTGGCCAAGGTCTCCACCCTCTGTCAGGATGTTCTGGGTTCCTGACAACCCACTCAAGCTGTTTCTCCTTTCTCACACAGAAAGGGCTAGGGCCGCATTATTCCACTCAATCTAGGTGGCGGGCCGATTACCTCCTCTCCAACAATGTGTCTGGGACCGATAATTTGCATTCAGGTGGGGTCTTTTTTTCCTAACAGTTGAGGCTAGGGTCCTGTGGCCTTGCTTACTAGACCATCATAAATACGTTTCCCATTGCCTAGAGAGTCTGGGGACACCGGGCTATGCTGACTTTCAAACTTCAGGTCCAACTGTCTGTCAGGCAGGGTCATACATTGCATGCGACCTGCTCAAATGGAAATGGGGGCCGTGTTCCTTCCAACCAGCAGAATGGCCTGCAGACCTTCATGCCCTGACAGTGTCCCATCCTACTTCCAAGGCAGCCTTAGCACCTGTTGGCCTCTCATTTTATCAGGACCATGAAACAAATCCTCTCATTGAGCGTTTCATCATCAAAATAATAATTGAAAGTTGCGTCACCTAGAAAAAAAACTGGTGTCGCAGAATGGATAAAAGACACCAAAAAAATAATACATATGCTTCCCACAAATGTCACTCCATATCGAAAGACACACAGAGACTTAAAGTGAAGGGATGGAAAAAGATACGTTTTACCAATGGAAATGGGGAAATAAAAAGCTGGGGAACAATACTCAGATAACATAGACTTTAAAACAAAAGCTATAACAAGTGACAAAAAGTACATGTCATATTGATAAAACCATCAATCCAACAAGAGGATTAGACTCTTCTAATCATATACATGGCACAAGTAGGACCTACTAACACTGAAAGCAAACATGGTGAGTCATGAATGAAGACATTGAGAGTCATAGTAGGGGATGATGACATGCAAGTACATCATCCAGACAGAAAATCAACCAAGAAACAATGGAATTAAAGAACTTAAATTGATATTTGTAGACCATCTCACCCCTTATCCGAACAATATACTTTCCCTTCAAGGGCACACGGGACATTTTCCACAATAGGTCACATGTTTGACCGTGAAACATATCTCCATAGATACAAGAAGACTGAAATGGTACCAAGCATCTTCTCTGGTATCTAACTAGAAATCAAATGCAAGAAAATAATGGGAAAACACACAGAGGCATGGGATCTAAGCAACATGCTACTCAATGGATCAGCAATGTCATCAAGGAAGAAATGAAAAAATACCTTGAGGCTAAAGTAAGTGAAAACACAATGTTCCCAAATGTATGCACACAGCGAAAGCAGTCCTAAGAAGCAATTTCAGAGCAATAGAGGCCTACCTCCAGAAAGAAGAAAATTCTCTAAGAAACAGTCTATTCTTACAACTGAGGGACCTTGAAAAAGAAGACTGAGCAAACCTTCTACCATCCTCCCCCTCTCCACCAACACTCACATAAACACACACACACACACACACACACGCACACACACACACACGTACGCACACACACACACACAAACAATGAGAGGGTGGACGACAGTCAGTGTGAGATCAGCGTGATTCTCTAACCTGGCCTTGTCTGCCCTTGGCCTTCCTGTGTTATATTATTGACCTCTGAAACAATGGCCTGAAGAATGTTGTGTGAGACCTAAATCAGAGTCTAAAACATGGGTAAAGTTTCAACATTTCGGCTTTCCTGAGGCCAGTGCCTGAGGCCACTAGGCCGCAGCATGGAAACATGGTACTATTTCCAGCATCTCCATCACAGTGAGCTGGGAAAGGGCTTCATTATGATGTGGTTGCCTGGTTACCAGGGTTCCAAGTTCTTTTAAGCTTTATGACCAGGAAGTGAGATCACAGACTGGGGTCTCCTCTGTGAACTTCTTCCACATACAAAAACTCCCCAAAGTCCCTCTGGGTTAGGGATTGCTCACCCTACCTCACAAAACAAGGCCACGCCCAGTTACACTAACACTGACCATGCCACAGTTTCAGGACAACCTGTGTGCAGCCGCGGCCATGGCTTTGAGGACCCAGAGCTTGGTTCAGAGCTGGCTTGCGCTCCTCATAGTGATGTGACTCTGAGCAGCATGTGCTGTCAGGGCCTCCGCAGTTTTCCCATGTGCGTAGTACAGGTCGTTCTAGCATCTCCACCTCAAAATGTCATCACATTATGAACACGTGTAGTGCCTAGAAACCCTGGGCTGTGGTCACATGTTGTCGGGTGCAGACCTGACCGATGACGTTTGTGCTGAACAGAGGTCAGAACACAGCCTACGGGCTGCGTCTGATCTGGCACCTAGGGACGCACATTGGTTTCCTGCCTCTATCTCAAGAGGGCTGTAATGAAATCCATTTCCAACACAGTCCCCTCTGGCACTGAACTTTCGAGGGACTCCATTATGTTGAGACTTGGGGCCAAGCACCTATCTCGGCCTGCGTGTGGGGCGGCCCCTCCATGGCTCCCAGTGTGCCTGCTTCCATGTCACACATCTCTGCGTGAGCCCCGCCTTTTAAGAATTGGCATTGTTTGGGACCCTTTTCTAAGGAATAGAGAAAAGAAAATGTTGGGGCGTCATTTCCAGACTGAGTAATAGAAAGTTTATGACGCTGCCGGCTCCCTCTTTCTCTCTTTCTCTGTCTCTCTGTGTCTCTCAGTGACTTGTTTTCTATTCCTAGATCACTGTCTCTGTATGCGATGCTGTGTCTGTCTCACACTCGGTCTCTTCATGCTTCTGGTTCTCTCTTTCAGTGTGGTGTGTGTGCATGTCTGAGTGTGTGTGTCTGTGGGTGTGTGTGTTTCTTTATCTGTTTGTCTCTCGCACTGTCTACCTGTCGTGCATCTCTCTTCATATCGCACTCCTTCTATGTCTATCTCTTCAATTTCTTCCCTTTGTCCTTCTCTCATTCAGTCTGTCTCCCTCTGCCTCGGTCTTGCTTTCTCTCTAGCCATCTGTCATTATAACGCTCAGCACAAAGGGTTTGGAGAGGTGATGTATAGGAAAATAGCATGTGAGTGTGGGGGTCCTGTTCATAGCGTGGGAAAAGTGGACGGCAGTGTATAGAAGGGTGGCATTGATGTGGGCCCGATGAACCCTGATGGTGCTTTTGGCATCCCGTGACTATGGCCGGTCACACTGGCAAGCAGTTCGGGTCAGAGCCAGTGACAAGGCACTTGTTGGTGCAAGTCCCGGGGCCAGGGCCGATATGCCCATGCCTGGAATCCCAGGGTACTGACAGTCCCCAAGCCTCAGTTGCCCCGAACAAGGGACTGCAGATTAGCCAGTTGTGTGTGTGGAGGCAAGCCATCCAGGGCCTGGAGAGTTCCTGCAGGCCAGCACTAGCAGTACTGTGTGACCACCAGGGGAGCATCTGTGGCCGGCGGTGCCCCTGACATGGCCAATGAAGAAGGCTCACTGCAAGCCTGGAATGGCCACTACTCACGGCAGCAGCTTCCGGATCAGCGGTTGGGGAAACGGCGAAACGTGCAGCATGGGATGATGAGGTTGGTGGAGAGTGCTCTCTGGCACACACGCTAAGTGAGAGCACCCAGCATGGTGACGCACACATAACAGGCCGGCCGGAAGGGGTCCCCTTGGGCAAACAATGTCAAGTCCCTGTGCCTATGGGAATCCCACCCTGAATTAGATGATGTTGTCTGATCCCGGAACGTAAGCATGATCGGGTCTGGTTAGTTCTTGCATGAGGACCTGTTGGAATACCACGTCCTACAGGCTTTTGCCTTCCCCTACTGTTGCCGCCACCCCACGATGGGCTCCATTGCAATACCTCCTGCCTGTTGCCGCTCTTCCGCCGCTCAACCCGCTGCTGGTCCCCAGGCTATCGGCGAACTCGCCGCCCTGCCCTACAGCCTCACAATCCCAACCACATGTCGACGCCCGCTGGCTGGTGCTCCTTCAGCTCTCTCCCTGCTCCTGCCCACAAGCTAGCAGCTCCCAGCCATTTGGGGCAATCACCGACATCCGCAATGCCCTGGACCAGGGCTTTCCACTACGCATGTCTCCACCTTCGCTGCATCACTTCACAGCGGCTTTCTCCAGTCAGGGCAATGCACGTCTTTGGCACCACAGTCCAAGGACTCAAGGAAAACCGTCTGTCTCCCTGCAAGTGTGCATTGAGTCACCCAATCTGTCTGTCGCTCGACCCAGGACCAAGGGATGTATCACATGACCCACCATAATGAAGGCCCCTGTCTTCGCTGCTGTGCCCCTCGTTCGCAATCTTCCCCAATGCACGGTAATCCTCCATCCTACCTAGGACTCCCATCACACAGGGGAAAAGAGCCGGAACAAAACAGCAGATCAACTATGGAGAAAAACACCAACACCCCTGTGAGTCGTGTGAGGCCTCTGACTGCAGGACAGAAGACCTCTATGGGAAAAGCTGAGTGGCACGTGACCCACGCAGAGAGAGTACCTGCTACTACAACTTGTCGTCCCAAGGTGGAAATCTGGGTGAGGCTCCGAGCACCATAGCACTGCTGGGACCCTGGCGGCATGCACTTAGTCACCACCGTGATTGCCACCGACAGGGCACTGCCTCCTCACAGAACCTCAGTCCCCGGCACGACCACACTCCAATGTGTAAGATTCCACCTCAACACAGCCTCGGTGTGACAGTCTCAGTGTGTTTCCCAGGGTGAGCGGCCATCCCATGGCTTTCAAGGTCTGGGTCTTGGATGCTATGCTCCCCCTCCCATTTCTTCTCCCTGTGTCTCCTTCTGTCATTTTGTCTTTGGTCTCTCTCGCTCACTGTGTGTCTCTCTCTGTTGCCCCTTCAGTGGCCTTCTTTTATTGGCTCCTGGCTCAGTTGTTCAGAGGATTTGATGTGTCAGGGGTAGTTGGAGCCCCCTCTCCTGTGGCGAGACCTAGGCCAGGTTTATTTGTACCAGAAGAGGTTGTAGGTGTTGTGCTATTGCGGGGGCACAGAGCTTCATTGATTCACTCATAGGGGCTGGTTTTGGTCTCCCTTCCCTTCTGCATTAGGTGGGGAATGGTTCAACTTTGTCACCCTAAATGAACTGGAGTCTTCTTGCCCTTGTATGTCTGGTAGGCATGGTGGACCATTCCTCATCCACGAGGGTCTTGGGTCCCTGGCGAGCTGCTTGGAGAGCTGAAGGCCTGGGTAAACTTTTCTATCAGGAGGCCCTTGTGACCATAGCTTTCATGGGCGGGATACTTCCTCTTCCAAGAAAGCCACCGGTTTGAGGCGTTGTGCACAACAAAGAGGGTCCTGGGTTCACTCCCTCTGCAAGAAGGGCCAGGAGTCTCAAGTGCCACTCACAGTCTGGCAGTGAGGGGGAAGGTGGCAAGTCACCATCCGTTTGCCATTAGGGCCTGGTGTCCATGTTGCCCCACTTGCACGAGCTGTGGGGCATCCGTCTCCCGCCTTTGGCAGGGAAACTTGTGATTTGCACGCTGCTGGTGGGTGGCCAAGGTCTCCACCCTCTGTCAGGATGTTCTGGCTTCCTGACAACCCACTCAAGCAGTTTCTCCTTTCTCAGACAGAAAGGGCTAGGGCCGCATTGTTCCACTAAAGCCAGGTGGCGGCCGGATTACCTCCTCTCCAACAATGTGTCTGGGAACCATAATTTGCATTCAGGTGGGGTCTTTTTTTCCTACCAGTTGAGGCTAGGGTCCTGTGGCCTTGTTTACTAGACCATCGTAAATACCTTTCCCATTGCCTAGGGAGTCTGGAGACACTGGGGTATGCTGACTTTCAAACTTCAGGTCCTACTGTCTGTCAGGCAGGGTCACACATTGCATGTGACCTGCTCAAATGGAAATGGGGGCCGTTTTCCTTCCAACCAGCAGAATGGCCTGTGGAACTTCATGCCCTGACAGTGTCCCATCTTACTTCCAAGGCAGCCTTAGCACCTGGTGGCCTCTCATGTTATCAGGACCATGCAACAAGTCCTCTCATTGAGCATTTCATCATCAAAATAATGATTGAAAGTTGTGTTACCTAGAATAAAACCTGGCGTCGCAGAATGGATAAAAGAAACTAAAAAAATAATACATATGCTTCCCACAACACTCACTCCATATCGAAAGACACACAGAGACTGAAAGTGAAGGGATGGAAAAAGATACGTTTTACCAATGGAAATGGGGAAATAAAAAGCTGGGGAAACAATACTCAGATAACATAGACTTTAAAACAAAAGCTATAACAAGTGACAAAAAGTACATGTCATATTGATAAAACCATCAATCCAACAAGAGGATGGGACTCTTCTAATCATATACATGGCACACGTAGGACCAACTAACACTGAAAGCAAACATGGTGAGTCATAAATGAAGACATTGTGAGTCATAGTAGGGGATGATGACATGCAAATACATCATCCAGACAGAAAATCAACCAAGAAACAATGGAATTAAAGGACTTAAATTGATATTTGTAGACCATCTCACCCCTTATCCGAACAATATACACTCCTTTCAAGGGCACACGGGACATTTTCCACAATAGGTCACATGTTAGACCCTCAAACATATCTCCATAGATACAAGAAGACTGAAATGGTACCAAGCATCTTCTCTGGTATCTACCTAGAAATCAATTGCAAGAAAATAATGGGAAAACACACAAAAGCATGGGATCTAAGCAATATGATACTCAATGGGTCAGCAATGTCATCAAGGAAGAAATGAAAAAATACCTTGAGGCTAAAGTAAGTGAAAACACAATGTTCCCAAATGTATGCACATAGCGAAAGCAGTCCTAAGAAGCAATTTCAGAGCAATAGAGGCCTACCTCCAGAAAGAAGAAAATTCTCTAATAAACAGTCTATTCTTACAACTGAGGGACCTTGAAAAAGAAGACTGAGCAAACCCTCTACCATCCTCCCCCTCCCCACCAACACTCACATAAACACACACACACACACACACACACACACACACACAAGGAATGAGAGGTCGGACGACAGTCAGTGTAAGATCAGCGTGGTTGTCTAACCTGGCCTGGTCTGCCCTTGGCCTTCCTGTGTTATATTATTGACCTCTGAAACAACGGCCAGAAGAATGTTGTGTGAGACCTAAATCAGAGTCTAAAACATGGGTGAAGTTTCACCATTTCGGCTTTCCTGAGGCCAGTTCCTGAGGCCACTAGGCCGCATCATGGAAACATGGTACTATTTCCAGCATCTCCATCACAGTGAGCTGGGAAAGGGCTGCATTATGATGTGGTTGCCTGGTTACCAGGGTTCCAAGTTCTTTTAAGATTTATGACCAGGAAGTGAGATCAGAGACTGGTGTCTTCTCTGTGAAATTCTTCCTCATACAAAAACTTCCCAAAGTCCTAATCTTAAACTAAATCTTACCTGTACCTTGACCCTAACCCTAACCATACCTGTCTCTAACCCTGACTCTAACTTTAAACCTGTTTATAACCCTAACCCTAACCATAAACATATCCCAATCCCTGTGCCTGACCCTATCCCTTCCCTAATCCGAGGCCACCCTAACTCTAACACTAACCCCAGCCCTAAATTGAAACCTAAAACTAAATTCAACTCCAAACCTAACCCTAACACTGTCCCTAACCCTAACCCTAACCCTAACACTAAGCCTGTCACTAACACTAACAGTATCACTCAACCTAATCTGCTTGTAACTATAAAGCTAATCTTACCTTAACTCTGACTCTAATATTAACCCTAACCCTAACACTGTCGCTAAACCTAAGTCTGACCCTTACCATCTCTCCACCCTTAACTCTAACCCTCACCCTGTCAGTAACCCTGTCCCTAAATCTAAACTTAAGCATCAGACAAAACCTAAACTTAACTATAACCCTAACACTAAACCTAACCATGTCCCAAACCCTAATCCTGTCCCTAACCCTAATCCTAATCCTAACCCTATACCCTAACCATAAACCTAACCCTAAACCTAATGCTAACCCTAACCCTAAACCCTAAACCCTAAACCGTAAACCTAACCCTAACTTTATACCTAAACCCTAACCATAACCCTAACCCTAATCCAAACCCTAACCCTAACCCTAAACCTAATCCTGACTCTAACACTCACTGTGTCCCTAACATATCCGTGCCCCTGTAGCTAACACTTTTCCTAACCCAAAAGCTAAATCTAAATGTATCCCTAGACCTAACACTAAATGGGGCCCTAACACTATTCCCAACTCTGTACCTAACCCTAATCCTAACACGAACCCTACCCCTAACGCTAACCTTAACCCTAACACTGCCTCTAATATTAACCCTAACCCTAACACTGTCGCTAAACCTAACTCTGACCCTTACCGTCTCTCCAACCTTAACTCTAACATTCACCCTGTCACTAACCCTGTCCCTAAACCTAAACTTAAGCATCAGACAAAACCTAAACTTAATATAACCCTAACTCTAAACCTAACCATGTCCCAAACCCTAATCCTGTCCCTAACCCTAAACCTAATGCTAACCCTAACCCTAACCCTAACTCTAAACCCTAAACCCTAACCTTAACCCTAACCCTAACCCTAAACCGTAACCCTATCACTAACCTTATCCCTAAAACCTAACCCTAACCCTAACCGTAACCCTAACCCTAACCCTAACCCTACCCCTAAACAATAACCCTAACCCTAACCATAACCCTAACCCTAACACAAAACCTAACCATGTCTCAAACCCTAATCCTGTACCTAACCCTAACCCTAAACCCTAAACACTAACCCTAACCCTATGCCTAACGCTAACGCTAACCCTAACCCTAATCCTAAACCCTAACCCTAACCCTAAACCCTAACCCTAACCCTAACCCTAACACTGTCGCTAAACCTAACTCTGATCCTTACTGTCTCACTAACCTTAACTCTAACCCACACCCTGTCACTAACCCTGTCCCTAAACTTATCCTTAAACATCAGCAAAAACCTAAATTTAACTATAACCTAAAACTAAACTTAACATGTCCCAAAACCGAATCTTGTCCATAACCCTAACCTTAACCCTAACCTAACATTAACCCTAAACCTGAAACCCTAACCCTAACCCTAACCCTAACCCTAACCCTAACCCTAACCTTAACACTGTACCTAAACTTAACCCTAATGCTAACCCTAACCCTAAACCTAACCCGAAACCCTAAACCCTAACCCGAAATCTATCCCTAAAACCTAACCCTAACCCTAATCTTAACCCTAACTCTAACCCTAACCCTAACCCTAACCCTATCCCTAAACCCTAACCCTAAAATGTAAACCCCTCCCCTCCCCTATTCCTAACCCTATCCCTAACCCTAACCCTAAACCCTAACCTAACCTGATCCCTAACCCTAAAACTGTCGCTAAACCTAACTCTGACCCTTACAGTCTCTCTAACCTTAACTCTAACCCTCACCTTCTAACTAACCCTGTCCCTAAACCTATCCTTAACCATCAGCCAAAACCTAAACTTAACTATAACCCTAACACTAAACCTAACCATGTCTCAAACCCGAAACGTGTACCTAACCCTAACCCTAACCTTAACACTAACACTAAACTCGAAACCCTAACACTAACCCTAACCCTAAACCTAAACACTAAACCCAAACTCTAAACCTAACGCTAACCCTAACCATAAACACTAAACCCTATCCCTAACCCTAACCCTAACCCTAACCCTAAACCCTAAACCCTAACACTAACCCTAACCCTAAATCCTAAACCCTAACTCTAACCCTAACCCTAACACTAAACCCTAAACCCTAACCGTAACCCTATCCCTAAAACCTAACCATAACCCTAACCATAACCCTAACCCTAACACTAACCCTATCCCTAAACCCTAACCCTAAAATGTAAAAACTAACCCTCCCCTATTCCTGACCCTAACCCTAACCCTAACCCTAAACCCTAACCTAACCTGATCCCTAACCCTAGCACTGTCGCTAAACCTAACTCTGACGCTTACCGTCTCTCCACCCTTAACTCTAACCCTCACCCTGTCACTAACCCTGTCCCTAAACCTAAACTTAAGCATCAGACAAAACCTAAACTTAATATAACCCTAACAGTAAACCTAACCATGTCCCAAACCCTAATCCTGTCCCTAAACCTAAACCTAATGCTAACCCTAACCCTAACCCTAACCCTAAACCCTAAACCCTAACCTTAACCCTAACCCTAAACCTAAACCGTAACCCTAACCCTAACCGTATCCCTAAAACCTAACCCTAACCATAACCCTAACTCTAACCCTAA
>CM063098.1:31865149-31867649 GCA_031876335.1 Hipposideros larvatus | reverse complement strand
AAATCCTAACTCTAACCCTAACCCTAACCCTAACCCTTAACCCTAAGCCTATCCCTAAACCCTAACCCTAAAATGTAAACACTAACCCTCCCCTATTCCTAACCCTAACCCTAACCCTAACCCTAAACCCTAATGTAACCTGATTCCTAACACTAACACTGTCGCTAAACCTAACTCTGACCCTTACCGTCTCTCTAAACTTAACTCTAACCCACCCTGTCACTAAACCTGTCCCTAAAACTAACCTTAACCGTCAGCCAAAACCAAAATTTAACTATAACCCTACACTAAACCTAACCATTTCCCAAACCCTAATCCTGCCCCTAACCCTAACCCTAACCCTAAACATAACCCTAACCTTAAATCCTAAACCCTAACCCTAACCCTAACCCTAAACCCTAACTCTAACCCTAACCCTAACCTAACCCTAACACTAACCCTAACACTGTCGCTAAACGTAACTCTGACCCTTACCGTCTATCCAACCTTAACTCTAACCCTCACCCTGTCACTAACCCTGTACCTAAACCTAAACTTAAGCATCAGACAAAACCTAAACTTAATATAACCCTAACAGTAAACCTAACCATGTCCCAAACCCTAATCCTGTCCCTAACCCTAAACCTAATGCTAACCCTAACCCTAACCCTAACCCTAAACCCTAAACCCTAACCTTAACCCTAACCCTAAACCTAAACCGTAACGCTAAACCTAACCCTATCCCTAAAACCTACACCTAACCCTAACCCTAACCCTAACCTAACCCTAACCCTAACACTGTCGCTAAACCTAACTCTGACACTTACCGTCTCTCTATCTTTAACTCTAACCATCACCCTGTAACTAACCCTGTCCCTAAACCTAACCTTAACCATCAGCCAAAACCTAAACTTAACTATAACCCTAACACTAAACCTAACCATGTCTCAAACCCGAATCGTGTACCTAACCCTAACCATAACCCTAAACATAACCCTAACCCTAAATCCTAAACCCTAACCCTAACCCTAACCCTAAACCCTAACTCTAACCCTAACCCTAACCTAACCCTAACCCTAACCCTAACACTGTCGCTAAACCTAACTCTGACTCTTACCGTCTCTCTATCTTTAACTCTCACCCTCACCCTGTAACTAACCCTGTCCCTAAACTAACCTTAACCATCAGCCAAAACCTAAACTTAACTATAACCCTAACACTAAACCTAACCATGTCTCAAACCCGAAACGTGTACCTAACCCTAACCCTAACCTTAACCCTAACACTAAACCCAAAACCCTAACACTAACCCTAACCTTAAACCTAAACCCTAAACCCAAACCCTAACCCTAACCCTAACTCTAAACCCTAAACCCTAACACTAACCCTAACCCTAAAGCCTAAACCCTAACTCTAACCCTAACCCTAACCCTAAACCCTAAACCCTAACCTTAACCCTAACCCTAAACCTAAACCTTAACCCTAACCCTAACCCTATCCCTAAAACCTAACCCTAACCCTAACCCTAACCCTAACCCTAACCCTAACCCTAACCCTAAACCCTAACCTAACCTGATCCCTAACCCTAACACTGTCGCTAAACCTAACTCTGACCCTTACCGTCTCTCCAACCTTAACTCTAACCCTCACCCTGTCACTAAACCTGTACCTAAACCTAAACTTAAGCATCAGACAAAACCTAAACTTATTATAACCCTAACAGTAAACCTAACCATGTCCCAAATCCTAATCCTGCCCCTAACCCTAACCCTAACCATAACCATAACCCTAATCCTAAAACCTAAACCCTAACCCTAACCCTAACCCTAACCCTAACTCTAACCCTAACCCTAACCCTAACACTGTCGCTAAACCTAACTTTGACCCTTAACGTCTCTCTATCTTTAACTCTAACCCTCACCCTGTAACTAACCCTGTCCCGAAACCTAACCTTAACCATCAGCCAAAACCTAAACTTAACTATAACCCTAACACTAAACCTAACCATGTCTCAAACCCGAATCGTGTACCTAACCCTAACCATAACCTTAACCCTAACACTAAACCCGAAACCCTATCACTAACCCTAACCCTAAACCTAAACCCTAAACCCAAACCCTAACCCGAACCCTAACCCTAACCCTAAACCCTAAACCCTAACACTATCCCTAACCCTAAAGCCTAAACCCTAACTCTAACCCTAACTCTAACCCTAAACCCTAAACCCTAACCTTAACCCTAACCCTAAACCTAAACCGTAACCCTAACCCTAACCCTATCCCTAAAACCGAACCCTAACCATAACCCTAACCCTAACACTCACCCTGTAACTAACCCTGTCCCTAAACCTAACCTTAACCATCAGCCAAAACCTAAACTTAACCATAACCCTAACACTAAACCTAAACATGTCTCAAACCCGAATCGTGTACCTAACACTAACCCTAAACTAACCCTAACCCGAAACCCGAAACCCTAACCCTAACCCTAAACCGTAAGCCCTAACTCTAACCATAACCCT
>CM063098.1:31817649-31862649 GCA_031876335.1 Hipposideros larvatus | reverse complement strand
AACCCTAACACTGTCGCTAAACCTAACTCTGACCCTTACCGTCTCTCCAACCTTAACTCTAACCCTCACCCTGTCACTAACCCTGTCCCTAAACCTAAACTTAAGCATCAGACAAAACCTAAACTTAATATAACCCTAACAGTAAACCTAACCATGTCCCAAACCCTAATCCTGTCCCTAACCCTAAACCTAATGCTAACCCTAACCCTAAACCCTAACTCTAACCCTAACCCTAACCTAACCCTAACCCTAACCCTAACACTGTCGCTAAACCTAACTCTGACTCTTACCGTCTCTCTATCTTTAACTCTAACCCTCACCCTGTAACTAACCCTGTCCCTAAACCTAAACTTAACCATCAGCCAAAACCTAAACTTAACTATAACCCTAACACTAAACCTAACCATGTCTCAAACCCGAAACGTGTACCTAACCCTAAACCTAACCTTAACCCTAACACTAAACCCAAAACCCTAACCCTAACCCTAACCCTAACCCTAACCCTAAAGCCTAAACCCTAACTCTAACCGTAACCCTAACCCTAAACCCTAAACCCTAACCTGAACACTAACCCTAAACCTAAACCGTAACCCTAACCCTAACCCTATCCCTAAAACCTAACCCTAAACCTAACCATAAACCTAACCCTAACCCTAACTCTAACCCTAACCCTAACCCTAACCCTATCCCTAAACCCTAACCCTAAAATGTAAACAATAACCCTCCCCTATTCCTAACCCTAACCCTAACCCTAACCCTAAACCCTAACCTAACCTGATCCCTAACCCTAACACTGTCGCTAAACCTAACTTTGACCCTTACCGTCTCTCCAACCTTAACTCTAACCCTCACCCTGTACTAACCCTGTCCCTAAACCTAAACTTAAGCATTAGACAAAACCTAAACTTAATATTACCCTAACAGTAAACCTAACCATGTCCCAAACCCTAGTCCTGTCCCTAACCCTAACCCTAACCCTTACCCTAACCCTAACACTAACCCTAACCCTAAACCTAAACACTAAACCCAAAACCTAACCCTAACGCTAACCCTAACCATAAAACTAAACCCTAACCCTAACCCTAACCCTAAACCCTAAACCCTAACACTAACCCTAACCCTAAAGCCTAAACCCTAACTCTAACCCTAACCCTAACCCTAAACCCTAAACCCTAACCTTAACCCTAACCCTAAACCTAAACCGTAACCCTAAGCCTAACCCTATCCCTAAAACCTAACCCTAACCCTAACCCTAACTCTAACCCTAAACCTAACCCTAACCCAATCCCTAAACCCTAACCCTAAAATGTAAACACTAACCCTCCCCTATTCCTAACCCTAACCCTAACCCTAACCCTATACCCTAACCTAACCTGATCCCTAACCCTAACACTGTCGCGAAACCTAACTCTGACCCTTACCGTCTCTCCAACCTGAACTCTAACCCTCACCCTGTCACTATCCCTGTCCCTAAACCTAAACTTAAGCATCAGACAAAACCTAAACTTAATATAACCCTAACAGTAAACCTAACCATGTCCCAAACCCTAATCCTGTCCCTAACCCTAAACCTAATGCTAACCCTAACCCTAACCCTAACCCTAAACCCTAAACCCTAACCTTAACCCTAACCCTAAACCTAAACCGTAACCCTAACCCTAACCCTATCCCTAAAACCTACACCTAACCCTAACCCTAACCCTAACCTAACACTAACCCTAACCCTAACACTGTCGCTAAACCTAACTCTGACACTTACCGTCTCTCTATCTTTAACTCTAACCCTCACCCTGTAACTAACCCTGTCCCTAAACCTAACCTTAACCATCAGCCAAAACCTAAACTTAACTATAACCCTAACACTAAACCTAACCATGTCTCAAACCCGAATCGTGTACCTAACCCTAACCATAACCTTAACCCTAACACTAAACCTGAAACCCTAACACTAACCCTAACCCTAAACCTAAACCCTAAACCCAAACCCTAACCCTAACGCTAACCCTAACCTTAAACACTAAACCCTAACCCTAACCCTAACCCTAACCCTAACCCTAAACACTAAACCCTAACACTATCCCTAACCCTAAAGCCTAAACCCTAACTCTAACCCTAACCCTAACCCTAAACCCTAAACCCTAACCTTAACCCTAACCCTAAACCTAAACCGTAACCCTAACCCTAACCCTATCCCTAAAACCTAACCCTAACCCTAACCCTAACCCTAACTCTAACCCTAACCCTAACCCTAACCCTATCCCTAAACCCTAACCCTAAAATGTAAACACTAACCCTCCCCTATTCCTAACCCTAACCCTAACGCTAACCCTAAACCCTAACCTAACCTGATCCCTAACCCTAACACTGTCGCTAAACCTAACTCTGACCCTTACCGTCTCTCCAACCTTAACTCTAACCCTCACCCTGTCACTAACCCTGTCCCTAAACCTAAACTTAAGCATCAGACAAAACCTAAACTTAATATAACCCTAACAGTAAACCTAACCATGTCCGAAACCCTAATCCTGCCCCTAACCCTAACCCTAACCATAACCCTAACCCTAAATCCTAAACCCTAACCCTAACCCTAAACCTAAACCCTAACTCTAACCCTAACCCTAACCTAACCCTAACCCTAACCCTAACACTGTCGCTAAACCTAACTCTGACCCTTAACGTCTCTCTATCTTTAACTCTAACCCTCACCCTGTAACTAAACCTGTCCCTAAACCTAACCTTAACCATCAGCCAAAACCTAAACTTAACTATAACCCTAACATTAAACCTAACCATGTCTCAAACCCGAATCGTGTACCTAACCCTAACCATAACCTTAACCCTAACACTAAACCCGAAACCCTAACACTAACGCTAACCCTAAACCTAAACCCTAAACCCAAACCCTAACCCTAACGCTAACCCTAACCTTAAACACTAAACCCTAACCCTAACCCTAACCCTAACCCTAACCCTAAACCCTAAACCCTAACACTATCCCTAACACTAAAGCCTAAACCCTAACTCTAACACTAACCCTAACCCTAAACCCTAAACCCTAACCTTAACCCTAACCCTAAACCTAAACCGTAACCCTAAACCTAACCCTATCCCTAAAACCTAACCCTAACCCTAACCCTAACCCTAACCCTAACTCTAACCCTAACCCTAACCCTAACCCTATCTTTAAACTCTAACCCTAAAATGTAAACACTAACCCTCCCCTATTCCTAACCCTAACCCTAACGCTAACCCTAAACCCTAACCTAACCTGATCCCTAACCCTAACACTGTCGCTAAACCTAACTCTGACCCTTACCGTCTCTCCAACCTTAACTCTAACCCTCACCCTGTCACTAACCCTGTCCCTAAACCTAAACTTAAGCATCAGACAAAACCTAAACTTAATATAACCCTAACAGTAAACCTAACCATGTCCCAAACCCTAATCCTGCCCCTAACCCTAACCCTAACCCTAACCATAACCCTAACCCTAAATCCTAAACCCTAACCCTAACCCTAAACCTAAACCCTAACACTAACCCTAACCCTAACCTAACCCTAACCCTAACCCTAACACTGTCGCTAAACCTAACTCTGACCCTTAACGTCTCTCTATATTTAACTCTAACCCTCACCCTGTAACTAACCCTGTCACTAAACCTAACCTTAACCATCAGCCAAAACCTAAATTTAACTATAACCCTAACACTATACCTAACCATGGCTCAAACCCGAAACGTGTACCTAAACATAACCCTAACCTTAACCCTAACACTAAACCCGAAACCCTAACACTAACGCTAACCCTAAACCTAAACCCTGAACCCAAACCCTAACCCTAACGCTAACCCTAACCATAAACACTAAACCCTAACCCTAACCCTAACCCTAACCCTAACCCTAAACCCTAAACCCTAACACTAACCCTAACCCTAAAGTCTAAACCCTAACGCTAACCCTAACCCTAACACTAAACCATAACCCTAACCCTAACCCTATCCCTAAAACCTAACCCTAACCCAAACCCTAACCCTAACACTCACCCTGTAACTAACCCTGTCCCTAAACCTAAACTTAACCATCAGCCAAAACCTAAACTTAACCATAACCCTAACACTAAAACTAAACATGTCTCAAACCCGAATCGTGTACCTAACACTAACCCTAAACTTAACCCTAACAGAAACCCGAAACCCTAACCCTAACCCTAACCCTAACCCTAACAGTAAGCCCTAAATCTAACCCTAACCCTAACCCTAACACTAAAGCCTAAATCCTAACTCTAACCCTAACCCTAACCCTAACCCTTAACCCTAAGCCTATCCCTAAACCCTAACCCTAAAATGTAAACACTAACCCTCCCCTATTCCTAACTCTAACCCTAACCCTAACCCTAAACCCTAATGTAACCTGATTCCTAACACTAACACTGTCGCTAAACCTAACTCTGACCCTTACCGTCTCTCTAAACTTAACTCTTACCCTCACCCTGTCACTAAACCTGTCCCTAAAACTAACCTTAACCGTCAGCCAAAACCAAAATTTAACTATAACCCTACACTAAACCTAACCATTTCCCAAACCCTAATCCTGCCCCTAACCCTAACCCTAACCCTAAACATAACCCTAACCCTAAATCCTAAACCCTAACCCTAACCCTAACCCTAAACCCTAACTCTAACCCTAACCCTAACCTAACCCTAACACTAACCCTAACACTGTCGCTAAACGTAACTCTGACCCTTACCGTCTATCCAACCTTAACTCTAACCCTCACCCTGTCACTAACCCTGTACCTAAACCTAAACTTAAGCATCAGACAAAACCTAAACTTAATATAACCCTAACAGTAAACCTAACCATGTCCCAAACCCTAATCCTGTCCCTAACCCTAAACCTAATGCTAACCCTAACCCTAACCCTAACCCTAAACCCTAAACCCTAACCTTAACCCTAACCCTAAACCTAAACCGTAACCCTAAACCTAACCCTATCCCTAAAACCTACACCTAACCCTAACCCTAACCCTAACCTAACCCTAACCCTAACACTGTCGCTAAACCTAACTCTGACACTTACCGTCTCTCTATCTTTAACTCTAACCATCACCCTGTAACTAACCCTGTCCCTAAACCTAACCTTAACCATCAGCCAAAACCTAAACTTAACTATATCCCTAACACTAAACCTAACCATGTCTCAAACCCGAATCGTGTACCTAACCCTAACCATAACCCTAAACATAACCCTAACCCTAAATCCTAAACCCTAACCCTAACCCTAACCCTAAACCCTAACTCTAACCCTAACCCTAACCTAACCCTAACCCTAACCCTAACACTGTCGCTAAACCTAACTCTGACTCTTACCGTCTCTCTATCTTTAACTCTCACCCTCACCCTGTAACTAACCCTGTCCCTAAACTAACCTTAACCATCAGCCAAAACCTAAACTTAACTATAACCCTAACACTAAACCTAACCATGTCTCAAACCCGAAACGTGTACCTAACCCTAACCCTAACTTTAACGCTAACACTAAACCCAAAACCCTAACATTAACCCTATCCTTAAACCTAAACCCTAAACCCAAACACTAACCCTAACGCTAACCCTAACCATAAACACTAAACCCTAAACCTAACCCTAACGCTAACCCTAACCCTAAACCCTAAACCGTAACACTAACCCTAACCCTAAAGCCTAAACCCTAACTCTAACCCTAACCCTAACCCTAAACCCTAAACCATAACCTTAACCCTAACCCTAAACCTAAACCTTAACCCTAACCCTAACCCTATCCCTAAAACCTAACCCTAACCCTAACCCTAACCCTAACCCTAACCCTAAACCCTAACCTAACCTGATCCCTAACCCTAACACTGTCGCTAAACCTAACTCTGACCCTTACCGTCTCTCCAACCTTAACTCTAACCCTCACCCTGTCACTAAACCTGTCCCTAAACCTAAACTTAAGCATCAGACAAAATCTAAACTTAATATAACCCTAACAGTAAACCTAACCATGTCCCAAACCCTAATCCTGCCCCTAACCCTAACCCTAACCATAACCATAACCCTAATCCTAAAACCTAAACCCTAACCCTAACCCTAACCCTAACCCTAACTCTAACCCTAACCCTAACCCTAACACTGTCGCTAAACCTAACTTTGACCCTTAACGTCTCTCTATCTTTAACTCTAACCCTCACCCTGTAACTAACCCTGTCCCGAAACCTAACCTTAACCATCAGCCAAAACCTAAACTTAACTATAACCCTAACACTAAACCTAACCATGTCTCAAACCCGAATCGTGTACCTAACCCTAACCATAACCTTAACCCTAACACTAAACCCGAAACCCTATCACTAACCCTAACCCTAAACCTAAACCCTAAACCCAAACCCTAACCCGAACCCTAACCCTAACCCTAAACCCTAAACCCTAACACTATCCCTAACCCTAAAGCCTAAACCCTAACTCTAACCCTAACTCTAACCCTAAACCCTAAACCCTAACCTTAACCCTAACCCTAAACCTAAACCGTAACCCTAACCCTAACCCTATCCCTAAAACCTAACCCTAACCATAACCCTAACCCTAACACTCACCCTGTAACTAACCCTGTCCCTAAACCTAACCTTAACCATCAGCCAAAACCTAAACTTAACCATAACCCTAACACTAAACCTAAACATGTCTCAAACCCGAATCGTGTACCTAACACTAACCCTAAACTAACCCTAACCCGAAACCCGAAACCCTAACCCTAACCCTAACCCTAACCCTAAACCGTAAGCCCTAACTCTAACCATAACCCTAACCCTAAAGCCTAAATCCTAACTCTAACCCTAACCCTAACCCTATCCCTATCCCTAAACCCTAACCCTAAAATGTAAACACTAACCCTCCCCTATTCCTAACCCTAACCCTAACCCTAACCCTAAACCCTAACCTAATCTGATTCCTAACACTAACACTGTCGCTAAACCTAACGCTGACCCTTACCGTCTCTCTAAACTTAACTCTAACCCTCACCCTGTCAATAAACCTGTCCCTAAAACTAACCTTAACCATCAGCCAAAACCAAAACTTAACTATAACCCTACACTAAACCTAACCATTTCCCAAACCGTAATCCTGACCCTAACCCTAACCCTAACCCTAACCATAACCCTAACCCTAAATCCTAAACCCTAACCCTAAACCTAAACCCTAACTCTAACCCTAACCCTAACCTAACCCTAACCCTAACCCTAACACTGTCGCTAAACCTAACTCTGACTCTTACCGTCTCTCTATCTTTAACTCTAACCCTCACCCTGTAACTAACCCTGTCCCTAAACCTAACCTTAACCATCAGCCAAAACCTAAACTTAACTATAACCCTAACACTAAACCTAACCATGTCTCAAACCCGAAACGTGTACCTAACCCTAACCCTAACCTTAACCCTAACACTAAACCCAAAACCCTAACCCTAACCCTAACCCTAAACACTAACTCTAACCGTAACCCTAACCCTAAACCCTAAACCCTAACCTGAACCCTAACCCTAAACCTAAACCGTAACCCTAACCCTAACCCTATCCCTAAAACCTAACCCTAACCCTAACCCTAACTCTAACCCTAACCCTAACACTAACCCTATCCCTAAACCCTAACCCTAAAATGTAAACACTAACCCTCCCCTATTCCTAACCCTAACCCTAACCCTAACTCTAAACCCTAACCTAACCGGATCCCTAACCCTAACACTGTCGCTAAACCTAACTTTGAACCTTACTGTCTCTCCAACCTTAACTCTAACCCTCACTCTGTCACTAACCCTGTCCCTAAACCTAAACTTAAGCATCAGACAAAACCTAAACTTAATATTACCCTAACAGTAAACCTAACCATGTCCCAAACCCTAATCCTGTCCCTAACCCTAACCCTAACCATAACCCTAACCCTAACACTAACCCTAACCCTAAACCTAAACACTAAACCCAAAACCTAACACTAACGCTAACCCTAACCATAAACACTAAACCCTAATCCTAACCCTAACCCTATCCCTAACCCTAAACCCTAAACCCTAACACTAACCCTAACCCTAAAGCCTAAACCCTAACTCTAACCCTAACCCTAACCCTAAACCCTAAACCCTAACCTTAACCCTAACCCTAAACCTAAACCGTAACCCTAAGCCTAACCCTATCCCTAAAACCTAACCCTAACCCTAACACTAACTCTAACCCTAACCCTAACTCTAACCCTATCCCTAAACCCTAACCCTAAAATGTAAACACTAACCCTCCCCTATTCCTAACCCTAACCCTAACCCTAACCCTAAACCCTAACCTAACCTGATCCCTAACCCTAACACTGTCGCTAAACCTAACTCTGACCCTTACCGTCTCTCCAACCTTAACTCTAACCCTCACCCTGTCACTAACCCTGTCCCTAAACCTAAACTTAAGCATCAGACAAAACCTAAACTTAATATAACCCTAACAGTAAACCTAACCATGTCCCAAACCCTAATTCTGTCCCTAACCCTAAACCTAATGCTAACCCTAACCCTAACCCTAACCCTAAACCCTAAACCCTAACCTTAACCCTAATCCTACACCTAAACCATAACCCTAACCCTAACCCTATCCCTAAAACCTACACCTAACCCTAACCCTAACCCTAACCTATCCCTAACCCTAACACTGTCGCTAAACCTAACTCTGACACTTACCGTCTCTCTATCTTTAACTCTAACCCTCACCCTGTAACTAACCCTGTCCCTAAACCTAACCTTAACCATCAGCCAAAACCTAAACTTAACTATAACCCTAACACTAAACCTAACCATGTCTCAAACCCGAATCGTGTACCTAACCCTAACCATAACCTTAACCCTAACACTAAACCTGAAACCCTAACACTAACCCTAACCCTAAACCTAAACCCTAAACCCAAACCCTAACCCTAACGCTAACCCTAACCATAAACACTAAACCCTAACCCTAACCCTAACCCTAACCCTAACCCTAAACCCTAAACCCTAACACTATCCCTAACCCTAAAGCCTAAATCCTAACTCTAACCCTAACCCTAACCCTAAACCCTAAACCCTAACCTTAACCCTAACTCTAAACCTAAACCGTAAGCCTAACCCTAACCCTATCCCTAAAACCTAACCCTAACCCTAACCCTAACCCTAACCCTAACTCTAACACTAACCCTAACCCTAACCCTATCCCTAAACCCTAACCCTAAAATGTAAACACTAACCCTCCCCTATTCCTAACACTAACCCTAACGCTAACCCTAAACCCTAACCTAACCTGATCCCTAACCCTAACACTGTCGCTAAACCTAACTCTGACCCTTACCGTCTCTCCAACCTTAACTCTAACCCTCACCCTGTCACTAACCCTGTCCCTAAACCTAAACTTAAGCATCAGACAAAACCTAAGCTTAATATAACCCTAACAGTAAACCTAACCATGTCCCAAACCCTAATCCTGCCCCTAACCCTAACCCTAACCATAACCCTAACCCTAAATCCTAAACCCTAACCCTAACCTTAAACCTAAACCCTAACTCTAACCCTAACCCTAACCTAACCCTAACCCTAACCCTAACACTATCGCTAAACCTAACTCTGACCCTTAACGTCTCTCTATATTTAACTCTAACCCTCACCCTGTAACTAACCCTGTCCCTAAACCTAACCTTAACCATCAGACAAAACCTAAACTTAACTATAACCCTAACACTAAACCTAACCATGTCTCAAACCCGAATCGTGTACCTAACCCTAACCATAACCTTAACCCTAACACTAAACCCGAAACCCTAACACTAACCCTAACCCTAAACCTAAACCCTAAACCCAAACCCTAACCCTAACGCTAACCCTAACCTTAAACACTAAACCCTAACCCTAACCCTAACCCTAACCCTAACCCTAAACCCTAAACCCTAACACTATCCCTAACACTAAAGCCTAAACCCTAACTCTAACACTAACCCTAACCCTAAACCCTAAACCCTAACCTTAACCCTAACCCTAAACCTAAACCGTAACCCTAAACCTAACCCTATCCCTAAAACCTAACCCTAACCCTAACCCTAACCCTAACCCTAACTCTAACCCTAACCCTAACCCTAACCCTATCCCTAAACTCTAACCCTAAAATGTAAACACTAACCCTCCCCTATTCCTAACCCTAACCCTAACGCTAACCCTAAACCCTAACCTAACCTGATCCCTAACCCTAACACTGTCGCTAAACCTAACTCTGACCCTTACCGTCTTTCCAACCTTAACTCTAACCCTCACCCTGTCACTAACCCTGTCCCTAAACCTAAACTTAAGCATCAGACAAAACCTAAACTTAATATAACCCTAACAGTAAACCTAACCATGTCCCAAACCCTAATCCTGACCCTAACCCTAACCCTAACCCTAACCATAACCCTAACCCTAAATCCTAAACCCTAACCCTAACACTAACACTAACCCTAACCTAACCCTAACCCCAACCCTAACACTGTCGCTAAACCTAACTCTGACCCTTAACGTCTCTCTATATTTAACTCTAACCCTCACCCTGTAACTAACCCTGTCACTAAACCTAACCTTAACCATCAGCCAAAACCTAAATTTAACTATAACCCTAACACTATACCTAACCATGGCTCAAACCCGAAACGTGTACCTAAACATAACCCTAACCTTAACCCTAACACTAAACCCGAAACCCTAACACTAACCCTAACCCTAAACCTAAACCCTAAACCCAAACCCTAACCCTAACGCTAACCCTAACCATAAACACTAAACCCTAACCCTAACCCTAACCCTAACCCTAACCCTAAACCCTAAACCCTAACACTAACCCTAACCCTAAAGTCTAAACCCTAACTCTAACCCTAACCCTAACCCTAAACCCTAAAACCTAACCTTAAACCTAACCCTAACACTAAACCATAACCCTAACCCTAACCCTATCCCTAAAACCTAACCCTAACCCAAACCCTAACCCTAACACTCACCCTGTAACTAACCCTGTCCCTAAACCTAACCTTAACCATCAGCCAAAACCTAAACTTAACCATAACCCTAACACTAAAACTAAACATGTCTCAAACCCGAATCGTGTACCTAACACTAACCCTAAACTTAACCCTAACAGAAACCCGAAACCCTAACCCTAAGCCTAACCCTAACCCTAACAGTAAGCCCTAAATCTAACCCTAACCCTAACCCTAACACTAAAGCCTAAATCCTAACTCTAACCCTAACCCTAACCCTAACCCTAAACCCTAAGCCTATCCCTAAACCCTAACCCTAAAATGTAAACACTAACCCTCCCCTAACCCTAACCCTAACCCTAACCCTAACCCTAAACCCTAATGTAACCTGATTCCTAACACTAACACTGTCGCTAAACCTAACTCTGACCCTTACCGTCTCTCTAAACTTAACTCTAACCCTCACCCTGTCACTAAACCTGTCCCTAAAACTAACCTTAACCATCAGCCAAAACCAAAATTTAACTATAACCCTACACTAAACCTAACCATTTCCCAAACCCTAATCCTGCCCCTAACCCTAACCCTAACCCTAAACATAACCCTAACCCTAAATCCTAAACCCTAACCCTAACCCTAACCCTAAACCCTAACTCTAACCCTAACCCTAACCTAACCCTAACACTAACCCTAACACTGTCGCTAAACGTAACTCTGACCCTTACCGTCTATCCAACCTTAACTCTAACCCTCACCCTGTCACTAACCCTGTACCTAAACCTAAACTTAAGCATCAGACAAAACCTAAACTTAATATAACCCTAACAGTAAACCTAACCATGTCCCAAACCCTAATCCTGTCCCTAACCCTAAACCTAATGCAAACCCTAACCCTAAACCCTAAACCCTAACCTTAACCCTAACCCTAAACCTAAACCGTAACCCTAAACCTAACCCTATCCCTAAAACCTACACCTAACCCTAACCCTAACCCTAACCTAACCCTAACCCTAACACTGTCGCTAAACCTAACTCTGACACTTACCGTCTCTCTATCTTTAACTCTAACCATCACCCTGTAACTAACCCTGTCCCTAAACCTAACCTTAACCATCAGCCAAAACCTAAACTTAACTATAACCCTAACACTAAACCTAACCATGTCTCAAACCCGAATCGTGTACCTAACCCTAACCATAACCCTAAACATAACCCTAACCCTAAATCCTAAACCCTAACCCTAACCCTAACCCTAAACCCTAACTCTAACCCTAACCCTAACCTAACCCTAACCCTAACCCTAACACTGTCGCTAAACCTAACTCTGACTCTTACCGTCTCTCTATCTTTAACTCTCACCCTCACCCTGTAACTAACCCTGTCCCTAAACTAACCTTAACCATCAGCCAAAACCTAAACTTAACTATAACCCTAACACTAAACCTAACCATGTCTCAAACCCGAAACGTGTACCTAACCCTAACCATAACCTTAACCCTAACACTAAACCCAAAACCCTAACACTAACCCTAACCTTAAAACTAAACCCTAAACCCAAACACTAACCCTAACGCTAACCCTAACCATAAACACTAAACCCTAACCCTAACCCTAACCCTAACCCTAACCCTAAACCCTAAACCCTAACACTAACCCAAACCCTAAAGCCTAAACCCTAACTCTAACCCTAACCCTAACCCTAAACCCTAAACCCTAACCTTAACCCTAACCCTAAACCTAAACCTTAACCCTAACCCTAACCCTATCCCTAAAACCTAACCCTAACCCTAACACTAACCCTAACCCTAACCCTAACCCTAAACCCTAACCTAACCTGATCCCTAACCCTAACACTGTCGCTAAACCTAACTCTGACCCTTACCGTCTCTCCAACCTTAACTCTAACCCTCACCCTGTCACTAAACCTGTACCTAAACCTAAACTTAAGCATCAGACAAAACCTAAACTTAATATAACCCTAACAGTAAACCTAACCATGTCCCAAACCCTAATCCTGCCCCTAATCCTAACCCTAACCATAACCATAACCCTAATCCTAAAACCTAAACCCTAACCCTAACCCTAACCCTAACCCTAACTCTAACCCTAACCCTAACCCTAACACTGTCGCTAAACCTAACTTTGACCCTTAACGTCTCTCTATCTTTAACTCTAACCCTCACCCTGTAACTAACCCTGTCCCGAAACCTAACCTTAACCATCAGCCAAAACCTAAACTTAACTATAACCCTAACACTAAACCTAACCATGTCTCAAACCCGAATCGTGTACCTAACCCTAACCATAACCTTAACCCTAACACTAAACCCGAAACCCTAACACTAACCCTAACCCTAAACCTAAACCCTAAACCCAAACCCTAACCCGAACCCTAACCCTAACCCTAAACCCTAAACCCTAACACTAACCCTAACCCTAAAGTCTAAACCCTAACTCTAACCCTAACCCTAACCCTAAACCCTAAAACCTAACCTTAAACCTAACCCTAACACTAAACCATAACCTTAACCCTAACCCTATCCCTAAAACCTAACCCTAACCCAAACCCTAACCCTAACACTCACCCTGTAACTAACCCTGTCCCTAAACCTAACCTTAACCATCAGCCAAAACCTAAACTTAACCATAACCCTAACACTAAAACTAAACATGTCTCAAACCCGAATCGTGTACCTAACACTAACCCTAAACTTAACCCTAACAGAAACCCGAAACCCTAACCCTAACCCTAACCCTAACCCTAACAGTAAGCCCTAAATCTAACCCTAACCCTAACCCTAACACTAAAGCCTAAATCCTAACTCTAACCCTAACCCTAACCCTAACCCTAAACCCTAAGCCTATCCCTAAACCCTAACCCTAAAATGTAAACACTAACCCTCCCCTATTCCTAACCCTAACCCTAACCCTAACCCTAAACCCTAATGTAACCTGATTCCTAACACTAACACTGTCGCTAAACCTAACTCTGACCCTTACCGTCTCTCTAAACTTAACTCTAACCCTCACCCTGTCACTAAACCTGTCCCTAAAACTAACCTTAACCATCAGCCAAAACCAAAATTTAACTATAACCCTACACTAAACCTAACCATTTCCCAAACCCTAATCCTGCCCCTAACCCTAACCCTAACCCTAAACATAACCCTAACCCTAAATCCTAAACCCTAACCCTAACCCTAACCCTAAACCCTAACTCTAACCCTAACCCTAACCTAACCCTAACACTAACCCTAACACTGTCGCTAAACGTAACTCTGACCCTTACCGTCTATCCAACCTTAACTCTAACCCTCACCCTGTCACTAACCCTGTACCTAAACCTAAACTTAAGCATCAGACAAAACCTAAACTTAATATAACACTAACAGTAAACCTAACCATGTCCCAAACCCTAATCCTGTCCCTAACCCTAAACCTAATGCTAACCCTAACCCTAAACCCTAAACCCTAACCTTAACCCTAACCCTAAACCTAAACCGTAACCCTAAACCTAACCCTATCCCTAAAACCTACACCTAACCCTAACCCTAACCCTAACCCTAACCTAACCCTAACCCTAACACTGTCGCTAAACCTAACTCTGACACTTACCGTCTCTCTATCTTTAACTCTAACCATCACCCTGTAACTAACCCTGTCCCTAAACCTAACCTTAACCATCAGCCAAAACCTAAACTTAACTATAACCCTAACACTAAACCTAACCATGTCTCAAACCCGAATCGTGTACCTAACCCTAACCATAACCCTAAACATAACCCTAACCCTAAATCCTAAACCCTAACCCTAACCCTAACCCTAAACCCTAACTCTAACCCTAACCCTAACCTAACCCTAACCCTAACCCTAACACTGTCGCTAAACCTAACTCTGACTCTTACCGTCTCTCTATCTTTAACTCTCACCCTCACCCTGTAACTAACCCTGTCCCTAAACTAACCTTAACCATCAGCCAAAACCTAAACTTAACTATAACCCTAACACTAAACCTAACCATGTCTCAAACCCGAAACGTGTACCTAACCCTAACCATAACCTTAACCCTAACACTAAACCCAAAACCCTAACACTAACCCTAACCTTAAAACTAAACCCTAAACCCAAACACTAACCCTAACGCTAACCCTAACCATAAACACTAAACCCTAACCCTAACCCTAACCCTAACCCTAACCCTAACCCTAAACCCTAAACCCTAACACTAACCCTAACCCTAAAGCCTAAACCCTAACTCTAACCCTAACCCTAACCCTAAACCCTAAACCCTAACCTTAACCCTAACCCTAAACCTAAACCTTAACCCTAACCCTAACCCTATCCCTAAAACCTAACCCTAACCCTAACACTAACCCTAACCCTAACCCTAACCCTAAACCCTAACCTAACCTGATCCCTAACCCTAACACTGTCGCTAAACCTAACTCTGACCCTTACCGTCTCTCCAACCTTAACTCTAACCCTCACCCTGTCACTAAACCTGTACCTAAACCTAAACTTAAGCATCAGACAAAACCTAAACTTAATATAACCCTAACAGTAAACCTAACCATGTCCCAAACCCTAATCCTGCCCCTAATCCTAACCCTAACCATAACCATAACCCTAATCCTAAAACCTAAACCCTAATCCTGTCCCTTACCCTAAACCTAATGCTAACCCTAACCCTAACCCTAACCCTAAACCCTAAACCCTAACCTTAACCCTAACCCTAAACCTAAACCGTAACCCTAAACCTAACCCTATCCCTAAAACCAACACCTAACCCTAACCCTAACCCTAACCTAACCCTAACCCTAACACTGTCGCTAAACCTAACTCTGACACTTACCGTCTCTCTATCTTTAACTCTCACCCTCACCCTGTAACTAACCCTGTCCCTAAACTAACCTTAACCATCAGCCAAAACCTAAACTTAACTATAACCCTAACACTAAACCTAACCATGTCTCAAAACCGAAACGTGTACCTAACCCTAACCCTAACCTTAAACCTAACACTAAACCCAAAACCCTAACACTAACCCTAACCCTAAACCTAAACCCTAAACCCAAACACTAACCTTAACGCTAACCCTAACCATAAACACTAAACCCTAACCCTAACCCTAAACCTAACCCTAACCCTAACCCTAAACCTTAAACCCTAACACTAACCCTAACCCTAACCTAAACCCTAAACCCTAACCTTAACCCTAACCCTAAACCTAAACCGTAACCCTAACCCTAACCCTATCCCTAAAACCTAACCCTAACCCTAACCCTAACCCTAACCCTAACCCTAAACCCTAACCTAACCTGATCCCTAACCCTAACACTGTCGCTAAACCTAACTCTGACCCTTACCGTCTCTCCAACCTTAACTCTAACCCTCACCCTGTCACTATCCCTGTACCTAAACCTAAACTTAAGCATCGGACAAAACCTAAACTTAATATAACCCTAACAGTAAACCTAACCATGTCCCAAACCCTAATCCTGCCCCTAACCCTAACCCTAACCATAACCATAACCCTAATCCTAAAACCTAAACCCTAACCCTAACCCTAACACTGTCGCTAAACCTAACTCTGACCCTTAACGTCTCTCTATCTTTAACTCTAACCCTCACCCTGTAACTAACCCTGTCCCGAAACCTAACCTTAACCATCAGCCAAAACCTAAACTTAACTATAACCCTAACACTAAACCTAACCATGTCTCAAACCCGAATCGTGTACCTAACCCTAACCATAACCTTAACCCTAACACTAAACCCGAAACCCTATCACTAACCCTAACCCTAAACCTAAACCCTAAACCCAAACCCTAACCCTAACGCTAACCCTAAACTTAAACACTAAATTCTAACCCTAACCCGAACCCTAACCCTAACCCTAAACCCTAAACCCTAACACTATCCCTAACCCTAAAGCCTAAACCCTAACTCTAACCCTAACTCTAACCCTAAACCCTAAACCCTAACCTTAACCCTAACCCTAAACCTAAACCGTAAACCTAACCATAACCCTATCCCTAAAACCTAACCCTAACCCTAACCCTAACCCTAACCCTAACCCTAACACTCACCCTGTAACTAACCCTGTCCCTAAACCTAACCTTAACCATCAGCCAAAACCTAAACTTAACCATAACCCTAACACTAAACCTAAACATGTCTCAAACCCGAATCGTGTACCTAACACTAACCCTAAACTTAACCCTAACCCGAAACCCGAAACCCTAACCCTAACCCTAACCCTAACCCTAAACCGTAAGCCCTAACTCTAACCCTAACCCTAACCCTAAAGCCTAAATCCTAACTCTAACCCTATCCTTAAACCCTAACCCTAAAATGTAAACACTAACCCTCCCCTATTCCTAACCCTAACCCTAACCTAACCTGATCCCTAACACTAACACTGTCGCTAAACCTAACTCTGACCCTTACCGTCTCTCTAAACTTAACTCTAACCCTCACCCTGTCACTAAACCTGTCCCTAAAACTAACCTTAACCATCAGCCAAAACCAAAACTTAACTATAACCCTACACTAAACCTAACCATTTCCCAAACCGTAATCCTGACCCTAACCCTAACCCTAATCCTAACCATAACCCTAACCCTAAATCCTAAACCCTAACCCTAAACCTAAACCCTAACTCTAACCCTAACCCTAACCTAACCCTAACCCTAACCCTAACACTGTCGCTAAACCTAACTCTGACTCTTACCGTCTCTCTATCTTTAACTCTAACCCTCACCCTGTAACTAACCCTGTCCCTAAACCTAACCTTAACCATCAGCCAAAACCTAAACTTACCTATAACCCTAACACTAAACCTAACCATGTCTCAAACCCGAAACGTGTACCTAACCCTAACCCTAACCTTAACCCTAACACTAGACCCAAAACCCTAACCCTAACCCTAACCCTAACCCTAACCCTAAAGCCTAAACCCTAACTCTAACCGTAACCCTAACCCTAAACCCTAAACCCTAACCTGAACCCTAACCCTAAACCTAAACCGTAACCCTAACCCTAACCCTATCCCTAAAACCTAACCCTAACCCTAACCCTAACCCTAAACCTAACTCTAACCCTAACCCTAACCCTAACCCTATCCCTAAACCCTAACCCTAAAATGTAAACACAAACCCTCCCCTATTCCTAACCCTAACCCTAACCCTAACCCTAAACCCTAACCTAACCTGATCCCTAACCCTAACACTGTCGCTAAATCTAACTTTGACCCTTACCGTCTCTCCAACCTTAACTCTAACCCTCACCCTGTCACTAACCCTGTCCCTAAACCTAAACTTAAGCATCAGACAAAACCTAAACTTAATATTACCCTAACAGTAAACCTAACCATGTCCCAAACCCTAATCCTGTCCCTAACCCTAAACCTAATGCTAACCCTAACCCTAACCCTAACCCTAAACCCTAAACCCTAACCTTACCCCTAACCCTAAACCTAAACCGTAACCCTAACCCTAACCCTATCCCTAAAACCTAACCCTAACCCTAACCCTAACCCTAACCTAACCCTAACCCTAACCCTAACACTGTCGCTAAACCTAACTCTGTACGTTACCGTCTCTCTAACTTTAACTCTAACAATCACCCTGTAACTAACCCTGTCCCTAACCTTAACCTTAACCATCAGCCAAAACCTAAAATTAACCATAACCCTAACACTAAACTTAAATATGTCTCAAACCCGAATCGTGTACCTAACCCTAACCCTAAACTTAACCCTAACCCTAAACCCGAAACCCTAACCCTAACCCTAACCCTAAACCAGAAGCCCTAACTCTAACTCTAACCCTAACCCTAAAGCCTAAATCCTAACTCTAACCCTAACCCTAACCCTAACCCTAACCCTATCCCTAACACCTAACCTAACCTGATCCCTAACACTAACACTGTCGCTAAACCTAACTCTGACCCTTACCGTCTCTCCAACCTTAACTCTAACCCTGACACTGTCACTAACCCTGTCCCTAAACCTAAACTTAAGCATCAGACAAAACGTAAGCTTAATATAACCCTAACAGTAAACCTAACCATGTCCCAAACCCTAATCCTGCCCCTAACCCTAACCCTAACCCTAACCATAACCCTATCCCTAAATCCTAAACCCTAACCCTAACCCTAACCCTAAACCCTAACTCTAACCCTAACCCTATCCTAACCGTAACCCTAACCCTAACACTGTCGCTAAACCTAACTCTGACCCTTACCGTCTCTCTATCTTTAACTCTAACCCTCACCCTGTAACTAACCCTGTCCCTAAACCTAACCGTAACCATCAGCCAAAACCTAAACTTAACTATAACCCTAACACTAAACCTAACCATGTCTCAAACCCGAAACGTGTACCTAACCCTAACCCTAACAGTAACCCTAACACTAAACCCGAAACCCTAACACTAACCCTAACCCTAAACCTAAACCCTAAACCCAAACCCTAACCCTAACGCTAACCCTAACCATAAAAACTAAACCCTAACCCTAACCCTAACCCTAACCCTAAACCTAAACCCTAAACCCTAACACTAACCCTAACCCTAAAGCCTAAACTCTAACTCTAACCCTAACCCTAACCCTATCCCTAAAACCTAACCCTAACCCTAACCCTAACCCTAACCCTAAACCTTAACCTAACCTGATCCCTAACCCTAACACTGTCGCTAAACCTAACTCTGACCCTTACCGTCTCTCCAACCTTAACTCTAACCCTCACCCTGTCACTAACCCTGTCCCTATACCTAAACTTAAGCATCAGACAAAACCTAAACTTAATATAACCCTAACAGTAAACCTAACCATGTCCCAAACCCTAATCCTGTCCCTAAACCTAAACCTAATGCTAACCCTAACCCTAACCCTAACCCTAAACCCTAAACCCTAACCTTACCCCTAACCCTAAACCTAAACCGTAACCCTAACCCTAACCCTATCCCTAAAACCTAACCCTAACCCTAACCCTAACCCTAACCCTAACCCTAACCTAACCCTAACCCTAACCCTAACACTGTCGCTAAACCTAACTCTGTACCTTACCGTCTCTCTAACTTTAACTCTAACACTCACCCTGTAACTAACCCTGTCCCTAACCTTAACCTTAACCATCAGCCAAAACCTAAACTTAACCATAACCCTAACACTAAACTTAAATATGTCTCAAACCCGAATCGTGTACCTAACCCTAACCCTAAACTTAACCCTAACCCTAAACCCGAAACCCTAACCCTAACCCTAACCCTAAACCAGAAGCCCTAACTCTAACTCTAACCCTAACCCTAAAGCCTAAATCCTAACTCTAACCCTAACCCTAACCCTAACCCTAACCCTATCCCTAAAACCTAACCTAACCTGATCCCTAACACTAACACTGTCGCTAAACCTAACTCTGACCCTTACCGTCTCTCCAACCTTAACTCTAACCCTGACCCTGTCACTAACCCTGTCCCTAAACCTAAACTTAAGCATCAGACAAAACGTAAGCTTAATATAACCCTAACAGTAAACCTAACCATGTCTCAAACCCGAAACGTGTACCTAACCCTAAACCTAACCGTAACCCTAACCCTAAACCCGAAACCCTAACCCTAACCCTAACACTAAACCCTAACTCTAAACCTAACCCTAACCTAACCGTAACCCGAACCCTAACACTGTCGCTAAACCTAACTCTGACCCTTACCGTCTCTCTATCTTTAACTCTAACCCTCACCCTGTAACTAACCCTGTCCCTAAACCTAACCGTAACCATCAGCCAAAACCTAAACTTAACTATAACCCTAACACTAAACCTAACCATGTCCCAAACCCTAATCCTGCCCCTAACCCTAACCCTAACCCTAACCATAACCCTAACCCTAACCCTAAATCCTAAACCCTAACCCTAACCCTAACCCTAAACCCTAACTCTAACCCTAACCCTAACCTAACCGTAACCCTAACCCTAACACTGTCGCTAAACCTAACTCTGACCCTTACCGTCTCTCTATCTTTAACTCTAACCCTCACCCTGTAACTAACCCTGTCCCTAAACCTAACCGTAACCATCAGCCAAAACCTAAACTTAACTATAACCCTAACACTAAACCTAACCATGTCTCAAACCCGAAACGTGTACCTAACCCTAACCCTAACCGTAACCCTAACACTAAACCCGAAACCCTAACACTAACCCTAACCCTAAACCTAAACCCTAAACCCAAACCCTAACCCTAACGCTAACCCTAACCATAAACACTAAACCCTAACCCTAACCCGAACCCTAACCCTAAACCCTAAACCCTAACCTTAACCCTAACCCTAACCCTATCCGTAAAACCTACACCTAACCCTAACCCTAACCCTAACCTAACCCTAACCCTAACACTGTCGCTAAACCTAACTCTGACACTTACCGTCTCTCTATCTTTAACTCTAACCCTCACCCTGTAACTAACCCTGTCCCTAAACCTAACCTTAACCATCAGCCAAAACCTAAACTTAACTATAACCCTAACACTAAACCTAACCATGTCTCAAACCCGAAACGTGTACCTAACCCTAACCCTAACAGTAACCCTAACACTAAACCCGAAACCCTAACACTAACCCTAACCCTAAACCTAAACCCTAAACCCAAACCCTAACCCTAACGCTAACCCTAACCATAAAAACTAAACCCTAACCCTAACCCTAACCCTAACCCTAAACCTAAACCCTAAACCCTAACACTAACCCTAACCCTAAAGCCTAAACCCTAACTCTAACCCTAACCCTAACTCTATCCCTAAAACCTAACCCTAACCCTAACCCTAACCCTAACCCTAAACCCTAACCTAACCTGATCCCTAACCCTAACACTGTCGCTAAACCTAACTCTGACCCTTACCGTCTCTCCAACCTTAACTCTAACCCTCACCCTGTCACTAACCCTGTCCCTATACCTAAACTTAAGCATCAGACAAAACCTAAATTTAATATAACCCTAACAGTAAACCTAACCATGTCCCAAACCCTAATCCTGTCCCTAAACCTAAACCTAATGCTAACCCTAACCCTAACCCTAACCCTAAACCCTAAACCCTAACCTTACCCCTAACCCTAAACCTAAACCGTAACCCTAACCCTAACCCTATCCCTAAAACCTAACCCTAACCCTAACCCTAACCCTAACCCTAACCCTAACCTAACCCTAACCCTAACCCTAACACTGTCGCTAAACCTAACTCTGTACCTTACCGTCTCTCTAACTTTAACTCTAACACTCACCCTGTAACTAACCCTGTCCCTAACCTTAACCTTAACCATCAGCCAAAACCTAAACTTAACCATAACCCTAACACTAAACTTAAATATGTCTCAAACCCGAATCGTGTACCTAACCCTAACCCTAAACTTAACCCTAACCCTAAACCCGAAACCCTAACCCTAACCCTAACCCTAAACCAGAAGCCCTAACTCTAACTCTAACCCTAACCCTAAAGCCTAAATCCTAACTCTAACCCTAACCCTAACCCTAACCCTAACCCTATCCCTAAAACCTAACCTAACCTGATCCCTAACACTAACACTGTCGCTAAACCTAACTCTGACCCTTACCGTCTCTCCAACCTTAACTCTAACCCTGACCCTGTCACTAACCCTGTCCCTAAACCTAAACTTAAGCATCAGACAAAACGTAAGCTTAATATAACCCTAACAGTAAACCTAACCATGTCTCAAACCCGAAACGTGTACCTAACCCTAAACCTAACCGTAACCCTAACCCTAAACCCGAAACCCTAACCCTAACCCTAACACTAAACCCTAACTCTAAACCTAACCCTAACCTAACCGTAACCCGAACCCTAACACTGTCGCTAAACCTAACTCTGACCCTTACCGTCTCTCTATCTTTAACTCTAACCCTCACCCTGTAACTAACCCTGTCCCTAAACCTAACCGTAACCATCAGCCAAAACCTAAACTTAACTATAACCCTAACACTAAACCTAACCATGTCCCAAACCCTAATCCTGCCCCTAACCCTAACCCTAACCCTAACCATAACCCTAACCCTAAATCCTAAACCCTAACCCTAACCCTAACCCTAAACCCTAACTCTAACCCTAACCCTAACCTAACCGTAACCCTAACCCTAACACTGTCGCTAAACCTAACTCTGACCCTTACCGTCTCTCTATCTTTAACTCTAACCCTCACCCTGTAACTAACCCTGTCCCTAAACCTAACCGTAACCATAAGCCAAAACCTAAACTTAACTATAACCCTAACACTAAACCTAACCATGTCTCAAACCCGAAACGTGTACCTAACCCTAAACCTAACCGTAACCCTAACACTAAACGCGAAACCCTAACACTAACCCTAACCCTAAACCTAAACCCTAAACCCAAACCCTAACCCTAACGCTAACCCTAACCATAAACACTAAACCCTAACCCTAACCCGAACCCTAACCCTAAACCTAAACCCTAAAACCTAACACTAACCCTAACCCTAAAGCCTAAACCCTAACTCTAACCCTAACCCTAACCCTAAACCCTAAACCCTAACCTTAACCCTAACCCTAAACCTAAACCGTAACCCTAACCCTAACCCTATCCCTAAAACCTAACCCTAACCCTAACCCTAACCCTAACCCTAACCCTAACCTAACCCTAACCCTAACCCTAACACTGTCGCTAAACCTAACTCTGTACCTTACCGTCTCTCTAACTTTAACTCTAACCCTCACCCTGTAACTAACCCTGTCCCTAACCTTAACCTTAACCATCAGCCAAAACCTAAACTTAACCATAACCCTAACACTAAACCTAAACATGTCTCAAACCCGAATCGTGTACCTAACCCTAACCCTAAACTTAACCCTAACCCTAAACCCGAAACCCTAACCCTAACCCTAACCCTAAACCAGAAGCCCTAACTCTAACTCTAACCCTAACCCTAAAGCCTAAATCCTAACTCTAACCCTAACCCTAACCCTAACCCTATCCCTAAAACCTAACCATAAAATGTAAACACTAACCCTCCCCTATTCCTAACCCTAACACTAACCCTACCCCTAAACCCTAACCTAACCTGATCCCTAACACTAACACTTTCGCTAAACCTAACTCTGACCCTTACCGTCTCTCCAACCTTAACTCTAACCCTGACCCTGTCACTAACCCTGTCCCTAAACCTAAACTTAAGCATCAGACAAAACCTAAGCTTAATATAACCCTAACAGTAAACCTAACCATGTCCCAAACCCTAATCCTGCCCCTAACTCTAACCTAACCGTAACCCTAACCCTAAACCCAAACCCTAACCCTAACGCTAACCCTAACCATAAACACTAAACCCTAACCCTAACCCTAACCCTAACCCTAAACCTAAACCCTAAACCCTAACTCTAACACTAACCCTAACCCTATCCCTAAAACCTAACCCTAACCCTAACCCTAACCCTAACTCTAACCCTAACCCTAACCCTATCCCTAAACCCTAACCCTAAAATGTAAACACTAACCCTCCCCTATTCCTAACCCTAACCCTAACTCTAACCCTATCCCTAAAACCTAACCCTAACCCTAACCCTAACACTGTCGCTAAACCTAACTCTGTACCTTACCGTCTCTCTAACTTTAACTCTAACCCTCACCCTGTAACTAACCCTTTCCCTAAACCTAACCTTAACCATCAGCCAAAACCTAAACTTAACCATAACCCTAACACTAAACCTAAACATGTCTGAAACCCGAATCGTGTACCTAACCCTAACCCTAACCCTAACCCTAAACCGTAAGCCCTAACTCTAACCCTAACCCTATCCCTAAAGCCTAAATCCTAACTCTAAGGCTAACCCTAACCCTAACCCTAACCCTATCCCTAAACCCTAACCCTAAAATGTAAACACTAACCCTCCCCTATTCCTAACCCTAACCCTAACCCTAACCCTAAACCCTAACCTAAGCTGATCCCTAACCCTAACACTGTCGCTAAACCTAACTCTGACCCTTACTGTCTCTCCAACCTTAACTCTAACCCTCACCCTGTCACTAACCCTGTCCCTAAACCTAAACTTAAGCATCAGACAAAACCTAAACTTAATATAACCCTAACAGTAAACCTAACCATGTCCCAAACCCTAATCCTGTCCCTAACCCTAAACCTAATGCTAACCCTAACCCTAACCCTAACCCTAAACCCTAAACCCTAACCTTAACCCTAACCCTAACCCTATCCGTAAAACCTACACCTAACCCTAACCCTAACCCTAACCTAACCCTAACCCTAACACTGTCGCTAAACCTAACTCTGACACTTACCGTCTCTCTATCTTTAACTCTAACCCTCACCCTGTAACTAACCCTGTCCCTAAACCTAACCTTAACCATCAGCCAAAACCTAAACTTAACTATAACCCTAACACTAAACCTAACCATGTCTCAAACCCGAATCGTGTACCTAACCCTAACCATAACCTTAACCCTAACACTAAACCCGAAATCCTAACACTAACCCTAACCCTAAACCTAAACCCTAAACCCAAACCCTAACCCTAACGCTAACCCTAACCTTAAACACTAAACCCTAACACTAACACTAACCCTAACCCTAACCCTAAACCCTAAACCCTAACACTATCCCTAACCCTAAAGCCTAAACGCTAACTCTAACCCTAACCCTAACCCTAAACCCTAAACCCTAACCTTAACCCTAACCCTAAACCTAAACCGTAACCCTAACCCTAACCCTATCCCTAAAACCTAACCCTAACTCTAACCCTAACCCTAACCCTAACTCTAACCCTAACCCTAACCCTAACCCTATCCCTAAACCCTAACCCTAAAATGTAAACACTAACCCTCCCCTATTCCTAACCCTAACCCTAACGCTAACCCTAAACCCTAACCTAACCTGATCCCTAACCCTAACACTGTCGCTAAACCTAACTCTGACCCTTAACGTCTCTCTATCTTTAACTCTAACCATCACCCTGTAACTAACCCTGTCCCTCAACCTAACCTTAACCATCAGCCAAAACCTAAACTTAACTATAACCCTAACACTAAACCTAACCATGACTCAAACCCGAAACGTGTACCTAACCCTAACCCTAACTTTAACCCTAACACTAAACCCGAAACCCTAACCCTAACCCTAACCCTAACCCTAAACCCTAAACCCTAACACTAACCCTAACCCTAAAGCCTAAACCCTAACTCTAACCCTAACCCTAACCGTAAACCCTAAACCCTAACCTTAACCCTAACCCTAAACCTAAACCGTAACCCTAACCCTAAGCCTATCCCTAAAACCTAACCCTAACCCTAACCCTAAACCTAACCCTAACTCTAATCCTAACCCTAACCCTAACCCTATCCCTAAACCCTAACCCTGAAATGTAAACACTAACCCTCCCCTATTCCTAACCCTAACCCTAACCTTAACCCTGAACCCTAACTTAACCTGATCCCTAACCCTAACACTGTCGCTAAACCTAACTCTGACCCTTACCGTCACTCCAACCTTAACTCTAACCCTCAGCCTGTCACTAACCCTGTCCCTAAACCTAAACTTAAGCATCAGACAAAACCTAAACTTAATATAACCCTAACAGTAAACCTAACCATGTCCCAAACCCTAATCCTGTCCCTAACCCTAAACCTAATGCTAACCCTAACCCTAACCCTAACCCTAAACCCTAAACACTAACCTTAACCCTAACCCTAAACCTAAACGGTAACACTAACCCTAACCCTATCCCTAAAACCTAACCCTAACCCTAACCCTAACCCTAACCCTAACCTATCCCTAACCCTAACACTGTCGCTAAACCTAACTCTGTACCTTACCGTCTCTCTAACTTTAACTCTAACCCTCACCCTGTAACTAACCCTGTCCCTAACCTTAACCTTAACCATCAGCCAATACCTAAACTTAACCATAACCCTAACACTAAACCTAAACATGTCTCAAACCCGAATCGTGTACCTAACGCTAACCCTAAACTTAACCCTAACCCTAAACCCGAAACCCTAACCCTAACCCTAACCCTAACCCTAAATCAGAAGCCCTAACTCTAACTCTAACCCTAACCCTAAAGCCTAAATCCTAACTCTAACCCTAACCCTAACCCTATCCCTAAACCCTAACCCTAAAATGTAAACACTAACCCTCCCCTATTCCTAACCCTAACCCTAACCCTAACCCTAAACCCTAACCTAACCTGATCCCTAACACTAACACTGTCGCTAAACCTAACTCTGACCCTTACCATCTCTCCAACCTTAACTCTAACCCTCACCCTGTCACTAACCCTGTCCGTAAACCTAAACTTAAGCATCAGACAAAACCTAAACTTAATATAACCCTAACAGTAAACCTAACCATGTCACAAACCCTAATTCTGCCCCTAACCCTAACCCTAACCCTAACCATAACCCTAACCCTAAATCCTAAACCCTAACCCTAACCCTAAACCTAAACCCTAACACTAACCCTAACCCTAACCTAACCCTAACCCTAACCCTAACACTGTCGCTAAACCTAACTCTGACCCTTAACGTCTCTCTATATTTAACTCTAACCCTCACCCTGTAACTAACCCTGTCACTAAACCTAACCTTAACCATCAGCCAAAACCTAAATTTAATATAACCCTAACACTATACCTAACCATGGCTCAAACCCGAAACGTGTACCTAAACATAACCCTAACCTTAACCCTAACACTAAACCCGAAACCCTAACACTAACCCTAACCCTAAACCTAAAACCTAAACCCAAACCCTAACCCTAACGCTAACCCTAACCATAAACACTAAACCCTAACCCTAACCCTAACCCTAACCCTAACCCTAAACCCTAAACCCTAACACTAACCCTAACCCTAAAGTCTAAACCCTAACTCTAACCCTAACCCTAACCCTAAACCCTAAAACCTAACCTTAACCCTAACCCTAACACTAAACCATAACCCTAACCCTAACCCTATCCCTAAAACCTAACCCTAACCCAAACCCTAACCCTAACACTCACCCTGTAACTAACCCTGTCCCTAAACCTAACCTTAACCATCAGCCAAAACCTAAACTTAACCATAACCCTAACACTAAAACTAAACATGTCTCAAACCCAAATCGTGTACCTAACACTAACCCTAAACTTAACCCTAACAGAAACCCGAAACCCTAACCCTAACCCTAACCCTAACCCTAACACTAAAGCCTAAATCCTAACTCTAACCCTAACCCTAACCCTAACCCTAAACCCTAAGCCTATCCCTAAACCCTAACCCTAAAATGTAAACACTAACCCTCCCGTATTCCTAACCCTAACCCTAACCCTAACCCTAAACCCTAATGTAACCTGATTCCTAACACTAACACTGTCGCTAAACCTAACTCTGACCCTTACTGTCTCTCTAAACTTAACTCTAACCCTCACCCTGTCACTAAACCTGTCCCTAAAACTAACCTTAACCGTCAGCCAAAACCAAAATTTAACTATAACCCTACACTAAACCTAACCATTTCCCAAACCCTAATCCTGCCCCTAACCCTAACCCTAACCCTAAACATAACCCTAACCCTAAATCCTAAACCCTAACCCTAACCCTAACCGTAAACCCTAACTCTAACCCTAACCCTAACCTAACCCTAACACTAACCCTAACACTGTCGCTAAACGTAACTCTGACCCTTACCGTCTATCCAACCTTAACTCTAACCCTCACCCTGTCACTAACCCTGTACCTAAACCTAAACTTAAGCATCAGACAAAACCTAAACTTAATATAACCCTAACAGTAAACCTAACCATGTCCCAAACCCTAATCCTGTCCCTAACCCTAAACCTAATGCTAACCCTAACCCTAACCCTAACCCTAAACCCTAAACCCTAACCTTAACCCTAACCCTAAACCGAAACCGTAACCCTAAACCTAACCCTATCCCTAAAACCTACACCTAACCCTAACCCTAACCCTAACCTAACCCTAACCCTAACACTGTCGCTAAACCTAACTCTGACACTTACCGTCTCTCTATCTTTAACTCTAACCATCACCCTGTAACTAACCTTGTCCCTAAACCTAACCTTAACCATCAGCCAAAACCTAAACTTAACTATAACCCTAACACTAAACCTAACCATGTCTCAAACCCGAATCGTGTACCTAACCCTAACCATAACCCTAACCATAACCCTAACCCTAAATCCTAAACCCTAACCCTAACCCTAACCCTAAACCCTAACTCTAACCCTAACCCTAACCTAACCCTAACCCTAACCCTAACACTGTCGCTAAACCTAACTCTGACTCTTACCGTCTCTCTATCTTTAACTCTCACCCTCACCCTGTAACTAACCCTGTCCCTAAACTAACCTTAACCATCAGCCAAAACCTAAACTTAACTATAACCTTAACAATAAACCTAACCATGTCTCAAACCCGAAACGTGTACCTAACCCTAACCCTAACCTTAACCCTAACACTAAACCCAAAACCCTAACACTAACCCTAACCTTAAACCTAAACCCTAAACCCAAACACTAACCCTAACGCTAACCCTAACCATAAACACTAAACCCTAACCCTAACCCTAACCCTAACCCTAACCCTAAACCCTAAACCCTAACACTAACCCTAACCCTAAAGCCTAAACCCTAACTCTAACCCTAACCCTAACCCTAAACCCTAAACCCTAACCTTAACCCTAACCCTAAACCTAAACCTTAACCCTAACCCTAACCCTATCCCTAAAACCTAACCCTAACCCTAACCGTAACCCTAACCCTAACCCTAACCCTAACCCTAAACCCTAACCTAACCTGATCCCTAACCCTAACACTGTCGCTAAACCTAACTCTGACCCTTACCGTCTCTCCAACCTTAACTCTAACCCTCACCTGTCACTAAACCTGTACCTAAACCTAAACTTAAGCATCAGACAAAACCTAAACTTAATATAACCCTAACAGTAAACCTAACCATGTCCCAAACCCTAATCCTGCCCCTAACCCTAACCCTAACCATAACCATAACCCTAATCCTAAAACCTAAACCCTAACCCTAACCCTAACCCTAACCCTAACTCTAACCCTAACCCTAACCCTAACACTGTCGCTAAACCTAACTTTGACCCTTAACGTCTCTCTATCTTTAACTCTAACCCTCACCCTGTAACTAACCCTGTCCCGAAACCTAACCTTAACCATCAGCCAAAACCTAAACTTAACTATAACCCTAACACTAAACCTAACCATGTCTCAAACCCGAATCGTGTACCTAACCCTAACCATAACCTTAACCCTAACACTAAACCCGAAACCCTATCACTAACCCTAACCCTAAACCTAAACCCTAAACCCAAACCCTAACCCGAACCCTAACCCTAACCCTAAACCCTAAACCCTAACACTATCCCTAACCCTAAAGCCTAAACCCTAACTCTAACCCTAACTCTAACCCTAAACCCTAAACCCTAACCTTAACCCTAACCCTAAACCTAAACCGTAACCCTAACCCTAACCCTATCCCTAAAACCTAACCCTAACCCTAACCCTAAACCCTAACCTAATCTGATTCCTAACACTAACACTGTCGCTAAACCTAACGCTGACCCTTACCGTCTCTCTATCTTTAACTCTAACCCTCACCCTGTAACTAACCCTGTCCCTAAACCTAACCTTAACCATCAGCCAAAACCTAAACTTAACTATAACCCTAACACTAAACCTAACCATGTCTCAAACCCGAAACGTGTACCTAACCCTAACCCTAACCTTAACCCTAACACTAAACCCAAAACCCTAACCCTAACCCTAACCCTAAACCCTAACTCTAACCGTAACCCTAACCCTAAACCCTAAACCCTAACCTGAACCCTAACCCTAAACCTAAACCGTAACCCTAACCCTAACCCTATCCCTAAAACCTAACCCTATCCCTAACCCTAACCCTAACCCTAACTCTAACCCTAACCCTAACCCTAACCCTATCCCTAAACCCTAACCCTAAAATGTAAACACTAACCCTCCCCTATACCTAACCCTAACCCTAACCCTAACTCTAAACCCTAACCTAACCGGATCCCTAACCCTAACACTGTCGCTAAACCTAACTTTGACCCTTACTGTCTCTCCAACCTTAACTCTAACCCTCACCCTGTCACTAACCCTGTCCCTAAACCTAAACTTAAGCATCAGACAAAACCTAAACTTAATATAACCCTAACAGTAAACCTAACCATGTCCCAACCCTAATCCTGCCCCTAACCCTAACCCTAACCCTAACCATAACCCTAATCCTAAATCCTAAACCCTAACCCTAACCCTAACCCTAAACCCTAACTCTAACCCTAACCCTAACCCTAACACTGTCGCTAAACCTAACTCTGACCCTTACCGTCTCTCTATCTTTAACTCTTACCCTCACCCTGTAACTAACCCTGTCCCGAAACCTAACCTTAACCATCAGCCAAAACCTAAACTTAACTATAACCCTAACACTAAACCTAACCATGTCTAAAACCCGAAACGTGTACCTAACCCTAACCCTAATCCTAAACCCTAAACCCAAACCCTAACCCTAACGCTAACCCTAACCATAAACACTAATCCCTAACCCTAACCCTAACCCTAACCCTAACCCTAACCCTAAACCCTAAACCCTAACACTAACCCTAACCCTAAAGACTAAACCCTAACTCAAACCCTAACCCTAACCCTAAACCCTAAACCCTAACCTTAACCCTAACCCTAAACCTAAACCGTAACCCTAACCCTAACCCTATCCCTAAAACCTAACCCTAACCCTAACCCTAACCCTAACCCTAACCCTAACCCTAACCCTAACCTAAACCGTAATCCTAACCCTAACCCTAACCCTAACCGTAACCCTAACTCTAAACCTAACCCTAACCCTAACCCTATCCCTAAACCCTAACCCTAAAATGTAAACACTAACCCTCCCCTATTCCTAACCCTAACCCTAACCCTAACCCTAAACCCTAACCTAACCTGCTCCCTAACCCTAACACTGTCGCTAAACCTAACTCTGACCCTTACCGTGTCTCCAACCTTAACTCTAACCCTCACCCTGTCACTAACCCTGTCCCTAAACCTAAATTTAAGCATCAGACAAAACCTAAACTTAATATAACCCTAACAGTAAACCTAACCATGTCCCAAAACCTAATCCTGCCCCTAACCCTAAACCCTAACCTTAACCCTAACCCTAAACCTAACACTGTCGCTAAACCTAACTCTGACACTTACCGTCTCTCTATCTTTAACTCTAACCCTCACCCTGTAACTAACCCTGTCCCAAAACCTAACCTTAACCATCAGCCAAAACCTAAACTTAACTATAACCCTAACACTAAACCTAACCATGTCTCAAACCCGAATCGTGTTCCTAACCCTAACCATAACCTTAACCCTAACACTAAACCCGAAACCCTAACACTAACCCTAACCCTAAACCTAAACCCTAAACCCAAACCCTAACCCTAACGCTAACCCTAACCTTAAACACTAAACCCTAACCCTAACCCTAACCCTAAACCTAAACCCTAAACCCTAACACTATCCCTAACCCTAAAGCCTAAACCCTAACTCTAACCCTAACCCTAACCCTAAACCCTAAACCCTAACCTTAACCCTAACCCTAAACCTAAACCGTAACCCTAACTCTAACCCTATCCCTAAAACCTAACCCTAACCCTAACCCTAACCCTAACCCTATTTCTAACCCTAACCCTAACCCTAACCCTAACCCTAACCCTAACCCTATCCCTAAAACCTAACCCTAACCCTAACCCTAACCCTAACCCTAACCCTAACTCTAACCCTAACCCTAACCCTAACCCTATCCCTAAACCTTAACCCTAAAATGTAAACACTAACCCTCCCCTATTCCTAACCCTAACCCTAACCCTAACCCTAAACCCTAACCTAACCTGATCCCTAACCCTAACACTGTCGCTAAACCTAACTCTGACCCTTACCGTCTCTCCAACCTTAACTCTAACCCTCACCCTGTCACTAACCCTGTCCCTAAACCTAAACTTAAGCATCAGACAAAACCTAAACTTAATATAGCCCTAACAGTAAACCTAACCATGTCCCAAACCCTAATCCTGTCCCTAACCCTAACCCTAACCCTAACCCTAACCCTAACACTAACCCTAACCATAAACATAAACACTAAACCCAAAACCTAACCCTAACCCTAACCCTAACCCTAAACCCTAAATCCTAACACTAACCCTAACCCTAAAGCCTAAACCCTAACTCTAACTCTAACCCTAACACTAAACCCTAAACCCTAACCTTAACCCTAACCCTAAACCTAAACCGTAACCCTAACCCTAACCCTATCCCTAAAACCTACACCTAACCCTAATCCTAAACCTAACCTAACCCTAACCCTAACCCTAACACTGTCGCTAAACCTAACTCTGACATTTACCGTCTCTCTATCTTTAACTCTAACCCTCACCCTGTAACTAACCCTGTCCCAAAACCTAACCTTAACCACCAGCCAAAACCTAAACTTAACTATAACCCTAACACTAAACCTAACCATGTCTCAAACCCGAATCGTGTTCCTAACCCTAACCATAACCTTAACCCTAACACTAAACCCGAAACCCTAACACTAACCCTAACCCTAAACCTAAACCCTAAACCCAAACCCTAACCCTAACGCTAACCCTAACCTTAAACACTAAACACTAACCCTAACCCTAACCCTAACCCTAACCCTAAACCCTAAACCCTAACACTATCCCTAACCCTAAAGCCTAAACCCTAACTCTAACCCTAACCCTAACCCTAAACCCTAAACCCTAACCTTAACCCTAACCCTAAACCTAAACCGTAACCCTAACTCTAACCCTATCCCTAAAACCTAACCCTAACCCTAACCCTAACCCTAACCCTATCTCTAACCCTAACCCTAACCCTAACCCTATCCCTAAACGCTATCCCTAAAATGTAAACACTAACCCTCCCCTATTCCTAACCCTAACCCTAACGCTAACCCTAAACCCTAACCTAACCTGATCCCTAACCCTAACACTGTCGCTAAACCTCACTCTGACCCTTACCGTCTCTCCAACCTTAACTCTAACCCTCACCCTGTCACTAACCCTGTCCCTAAACCTAAACTTAAGCATCAGACAAAACCTAAACTTAATATAACCCTAACAGTAAAACTAACCATGTCCCAAACCGTAATCCTGCCCCTAACCATAACCCTAACCCTAACCATAACCCTAACCCTAAATTCTAAACCCTAACCCTAACCCTAAACCTAAACCCTAACTCTAACCCTAACCCTAACCTAACCCTAACAATAACCCTAACAGTGTCGCTAAACCTAACTCTGACCCTTAACGTCTCTCTATCTTTAACTCTAACCCTCACCCTGTAACTAACCCTGTCCCTAAACCTAACCTTAACCATCAGCCAAAACCTAAACTTAACTATAACCCTAACACTAAACCTAACCATGGCTCAAACCCGAAACGTGTACCTAACATTAACCCTAACCTTAACCCTAACACTAAACCCGAAACCCTAACACTAACCCTAACCTTAAACCTAAACCCTAAACCCAAACCCTAACCCTAACGCTAACCCTAACCATAAACACTAAACCCTAACCCTAACCCTAACCCTAATCCTAACCCTAAACCCTAAACCCTAACACTAACCCTAACCCTAAACCCTAAACCCTAACCTTAACCCTAACCCTAACACTAAACCGTAACCCTAACCCTAACCCTATCCCTAAAACCTAACCCTAACCCTAACCCTAACCCTAACACTCACCCTGTAACTAACCCTGTCCCTAAACCTAACCTTAACCATCAGCCAAAACCTAAACTTAACCATAACCCTAACACTAAACCTAAACATGTCTCAAACCCGAATCGTGTACCTAACACTAACCCTAAACTTAACCCTAACCCGAAACCCGAAACCCTAACCCTAACCCTAACCCTAACCCTAAACCGTAAGCCCTAACTCTAACCCTAACCCTAACCCTAAAGCCTAAATCCTAACTCTAACCCTAACCCTAACCCTAACCGTAACCCTATCCCTAAACCCTAACCCTAAAATGTAAACACTAAACCTCCCCTATTCCTAACCCTAACCCTAACCCTAACCCTAAACCCTAACGTAACCTGATTCCTAACACTAACACTGTCGCTAAACCTAACTCTGACCCTTACCATCTCTCTAAACTTAACTCTAACCCTCACCCTGTCACTAAACCTGTCCCTAAAACTAACCTTATCCATCAGCCAAAACCAAAACTTAACTATAACCCTACACTAAACCTAACCATTTCCCAAACCCTAATCCTGCCCCTAACCCTAACCCTAACCATAACCATAACCCTAACCCTAAATCCTAAACCCTAACCCTAACCCTAACCCTAAACCCTAACTCTAACCATAACCCTAACCTAACCCCAACCCTAACCCTATCACTGTCGCTAAACCTAACTCTGACTCTTACCGTCTCTCTATCTTTAACTCTCACTCTAACCCTGTAACTAACCCTGTCCCTAAACCTAACCTTAACCATCAGCCAAAACCTAAACTTAACTATAACCCTAACACTAAACCTAACCATGTCTCAAACCCGAAACGTGTACCTAACCCTAAACCTAACCTTAACCCTAACACTAAACCCAAAACCCTAACACTAACACTAACCCTAAACCTAAACCCTAAACCCAAACCCTAACCCTAACGCTAACCCTAACCATAAACACTAAACCCTAACCCTAACCCTAACCCTAACCCTAACCCTAAACCCTAAACCCTAACACTATACCTAACCCTAAAGCCTAAACCCTAACTCTAACCCTAACCCTAACCCTAAACTCTAAACCCTAACCTTAACCCTAACCCTAAACCTAAACCGTAACCCTAACTCTAACCCTATCCCTAAAACCTAACCCTAACCCTAACCCTAACCCTAACCCTATCTCTAACCCTAACCCTAACCCTAACCCTATCCCTAAACGCTATCCCTAAAATGTAAACACTAACCCTCCCCTATTCCTAACCCTAACCCTAACGCTAACCCTAAACCCTAACCTAACCTGATCCCTAACCCTAACACTGTCGCTAAACCTAACTCTGACACTTACCGTCTCTCCAACCTTAACTCTAACCCTCGCCCTGTCACTAACCCTGTCCCTAAACCTAAACTTATGCATCAGACAAAACCTAAACTTAATATAACCCTAACAGTAAAACTGACCATATCCCAAACCCTAATCCTGCCCCTAACCCTAACCCTAACCCTAACCATAACCCTAACCCTAAATCCTAAACCCTAACCCTAACCCTAAACCTAAACCCTAACTCTAACCCTAACCCTAACCTAACCCTAACCCTAACCCTAACAGTGTCGCTAAACCTAACTCTGACCCTTAACGTCTCTCTATCTTTAACTCTAACCCTCACCCTGTAACTAACCCTGTCCCTAAACCTAACCTTAACCATCAGCCAAAACCTAAACTTAACTATATCCCTAACACTAAACCTAACCATGGCTCAAACCCGAAACGTGTACCTAACCCTTACCCTAACCTTAACCCTAACACTAAACCCGAAACCCTAACACTAACCCTAACCCTAAACCTAAACCCTAAACCCAAACCCTAACCCTAACGCTAACCCTAACCATAAACACTAAACCCTAACCCTAACCCTAACCCTAATCCTAACCCAAAACCCTAAACCCTAACACTAACCCTAACCCTAAACCCTAAACCCTAACCTTAACCCTAACCCTAACACTAAACCGTAACCCTAACCCTAACCCTATCCCTAAAACCTAACCCTAACCCTAACCCTAACCCTAACACTCACCCTAACCCTAACCCTAACCCTATCCCTAAACCCTAACCCTAAAATGTAAACACTAAACCTCCCCTATTCCTAACCCTAACCCTAACCCTAACCCTAAACCCTAACGTAACCTGATTACTAACACTAACACTGTCGCTAAACCTAACTCTTACCCTTACCATCTCTCTAAACTTAACTCTAACCCTCACCCTGTCACTAAACCTGTCCCTAAAACTAACCTTAACCATCAGCCAAAACCAAAACTTAACTATAACCCTACACTAAACCTAACCATTTCCCAAACCCTAATACTGCCCCTAACCCTAACCCTAACCCTAACCATAACCCTAACCCTAAATCCTAAACCCTAACCCTAACCCTAACCCTAAACCCTAACTCTAACCATAACCCTAACCTATCCCCAACCCTAACCCTATCACTGTCGCTAAACTTAACTCTGACTCTTACCGTCTCTCTATCTTTAACTCTCACACTCACCCTGTAACTAACCCTGTCCCTAAACCTAACCTTAACCATCAGCCAAAACCTAAATTTAACTATAACCCTAACACTAAACCTAACCATGTCTCAAACCCGAAACGTGTACCTAACCCTAAACCTAACCTTAACCCTAACACTAAACCCAAAACCCTAACACTAACCCTAACCCTAAACCTAAACCCTAAACCCAAACCCTAACCCTAACGCTAACCCTAACCATAAACACTAAACCCTAACCCTAACCCTAACCCTAACCATAACCCTAAACCCTAAACCCTAACACTAACCCTAACCCTAAAGCCTAAACCCTAACTCTAACCCTAACCCTAACCCTAAACCCTAAACCCTAACCTTAACCCTAACCCTAAAACTAAACCGTAACCCTAACCCTAACCCTATATCTAAAACCTAACCCTAACCCTAACCCTAACCCTAACCCTAACCCTAAACCCTAACCTAACCTGATCCCTAAACCTAACACTGTCGCTAAACCTAACTCTGACCCTTACCGTCTCTCCAACCTTAACTCTAACCCTCACCCTGTCACTAACCCTGTCCCTAAACCTAAACTTAAGCATCAGACAAAACCTAAACTTAATATAACCCTAACAGTAAACCTAACCATGTCCCAAACCCTAATCCTGCCCCTAACCCTAACCCTAACCCTAACCATAACCCTAATCCTAAATCCTAAACCCTAACCCTAACCCTAACCCTAAACCCTAACTCTAACCCTAACCCTAACCCTAACACTGTCGCTAAACCTAACTCTGACCCTTACCGTCTCTCTATCTTTAACTCTAACCCTCACCCTGTAACTAACCCTGTCCCGAAACCTAACCTTAACCATCAGCCAAAACCTAAACTTAACTATAACCCTAACACTAAACCTAACCATGTCTCAAACCCGAAACGTGTACCTAACCCTAAACCTAACCTTAACCCTAACACTAAACCCAAAACCCTAACAATAACCCTAACCCTAAACCTAAACCCTAAACCCAAACCCTAACCCTAACGCTAACCCTAACCATAAACACTAAACCCTAACCCTAACCCTAACCCTAACCCTAACCCTAAACCCTAAGCCCTAACACTAACACTAACCCTAAAGCCTAAACCCTAACTCTAACCCTAACCCTAACCCTAAACCCTAAACACTAACCTTAACCCTAACCCTAAACCTAAACCGTAACCCTAACCCTAACCCTATCCCTAAAACCTAACCCAAACCCTAACCCTAACCCTAACCCTAACCCTAACCCTAAACCCTATCCTAACCTGATCCCTAAACCTAACACTGTCGCTAAACCTAACTCTGACCCTTACCGTCTCTCCAACCTTAACTCTAACCCTCACCCTGTCACTAACCCTGTCCCTAAACCTAAACTTAAGCATCAGACAAAACCTAAACCTAATATAACCCTAACAGTAAACCTAACCATGTCCCAACCCTAATCCTGCCCCTAACCCTAACCCTAACCCTAACCATAACCCTAATCCTAAATCCTAAACCCTAACCCTAACCCTAACCCTAAACCCTAACTCTAACCCTAACCCTAACCCTAACACTGTCGCTAAACCTAACTCTGACCCTTACCGTCTCTCTATCTTTAACTCTAACCCTCACCCTGTAACTAACCCTGTCCCGAAACCTAACCTTAACCATCAGCCAAAACCTAAACTTAACTATAACCCTAACACTAAACCTAACCATGTCTAAAACCCGAAACGTGTACCTAACCCTAACCCTAATCCTAAACCCTAAACCCAAACCCTAACCCTAACGCTAACCCTAACCATAAACACTAATCCCTAACCCTAACCCTAACCCTAACCCTAACCCTAACCCTAAACCCTAAACCCTAACACTAACCCTAACCCTAAAGACTAAACCCTAACTCAAACCCTAACCCTAACCCTAAACCCTAAACCCTAACCTTAACCCTAACCCTAAACCTAAACCGTAACCCTAACCCTAACCCTATCCCTAAAACCTAACCCTAACCCTAACCCTAACCCTAACCCTAACCCTAACCCTAACCTAAACCGTAATCCTAACCCTAACCCTAACCCTAACCGTAACCCTAACTCTAAACCTAACCCTAACCCTAACCCTATCCCTAAACCCTAACCCTAAAATGTAAACACTAACCCTCCCCTATTCCTAACCCTAACCCTAACCCTAACCCTAAACCCTAACCTAACCTGCTCCCTAACCCTAACACTGTCGCTAAACCTAACTCTGACCCTTACCGTGTCTCCAACCTTAACTCTAACCCTCACCCTGTCACTAACCCTGTCCTTAAACCTAAATTTAAGCATCAGACAAAACCTAAACTTAATATAACCCTAACAGTAAACCTAACCATGTCCCAAAACCTAATCCTGCCCCTAACCCTAAACCCTAACCTTAACCCTAACCCTAAACCTAAACTGTAACCCTAACCCTAACCCTAACCCTAACACTGTCGCTAAACCTAACTCTGACACTTACCGTCTCTCTATCTTTAACTCTAACCCTCACCCTGTAACTAACCCTGTCCCAAAACCTAACCTTAACCATCAGCCAAAACCTAAACTTAACTATAACCCTAACACTAAACCTAACCATGTCTCAAACCCGAATCGTGTTCCTAACCCTAACCATAACCTTAACCCTAACACTAAACCCGAAACCCTAACACTAACCCTAACCCTAAACCTAAACCCTAAACCCAAACCCTAACCCTAACGCTAACCCTAACCTTAAACACTAAACCCTAACCCTAACCCTAACCCTAACCCTAAACCCTAACCCTAACACTATCCCTAACCCTAAAGCCTAAACCCTAACTCTAACCCTAACCCTAACCCTAAACCCTAAACCCTAACCTTAACCCTAACCCTAAACCTAAACCGTAACCCTAACTCTAACCCTATCCCTAAAACCTAACCCTAAACCTAACCCTAACCCTAACCCTATTTCTAACCCTAACCCTAACCCTAACCCTAACCCTAACCCTAACCCTATCCCTAAAACCTAACCCTAACCCTAACCCTAACCCTAACCCTAACCCTAACTCTAACCCTAACCCTAACCCTAACCCTATCCCTAAACCTTAACCCTAAAATGTAAACACTAACCCTCCCCTATTCCTAACCCTAACCCTAACCCTAACCCTAAACCCTAACCTAACCTGATCCCTAACCCTAACACTGTCGCTAAACCTAACTCTGACCCTTACCGTCTCTCCAACCTTAACTCTAACCCTCACCCTGTCACTAACCCTGTCCCTAAACCTAAACTTAAGCATCAGACAAAACCTAAACTTAATATAGCCCTAACAGTAAACCTAACCATGTCCCAAACCCTAATCCTGTCCCTAACCCTAACCCTAACCCTAACCCTAACCCTAACACTAACCCTAACCATAAACATAAACACTAAACCCAAAACCTAACCCTAACCCTAACCCTAACCCTAAACCCTAAATCCTAACACTAACCCTAACCCTAAAGCCTAAACCCTAACTCTAACTCTAACCCTAACACTAAACCCTAAACCCTAACCTTAACCCTAACCCTAAACCTAAACCGTAACCCTAACCCTAACCCTATCCCTAAAACCTACACCTAACCCTAATCCTAAACCTAACCTAACCCTAACCCTAACCCTAACACTGTCGCTAAACCTAACTCTGACATTTACCGTCTCTCTATCTTTAACTCTAACCCTCACACTGTAACTAACCCTGTCCCAAAACCTAACCTTAACCACCAGCCAAAACCTAAACTTAACTATAACCCTAACACTAAACCTAACCATGTCTCAAACCCGAATCGTGTTCCTAACCCTAACCATAACCTTAACCCTAACACTAAACCCGAAACCCTAACACTAACCCTAACCCTAAACCTAAACCCTAAACCCAAACCCTAACCCTAACGCTAACCCTAACCTTAAACACTAAACACTAACCCTAACCCTAACCCTAACCCTAACCCTAAACCCTAAACCCTAACACTATCCCTAACCCTAAAGCCTAAACCCTAACTCTAACCCTAACCCTAACCCTAAACCCTAAACCCTAACCTTAACCCTAACCCTAAACCTAAACCGTAACCCTAACTCTAACCCTATCCCTAAAACCTAACCCTAACCCTAACCCTAACCCTAACCCTATCTCTAACCCTAACCCTAACCCTAACCCTATTCCTAAACGCTATCCCTAAAATGTAAACACTATCCCTCCCCTATTCCTAACCCTAACCCTAACGCTAACCCTAAACCCTAACCTAACCTGATCCCTAACCCTAACACTGTCGCTAAACCTCACTCTGACCCTTACCGTCTCTCCAACCTTAACTCTAACCCTCACCCTGTCACTAACCCTGTCCCTAAACCTAAACTTAAGCATCAGACAAAACCTAAACTTAATATAACCCTAACAGTAAAACTAACCATGTCCCAAACCGTAATCCTGCCCCTAACCATAACCCTAACCCTAACCATAACCCTAACCCTAAATTCTAAACCCTAACCCTAACCCTAAACCTAAACCCTAACTCTAACCCTAACCCTAACCTAACCCTAACAATAACCCTAACAGTGTCGCTAAACCTAAATCTGACCCTTAACGTCTCTCTATCTTTAACTCTAACCCTCACCCTGTAACTAACCCTGTCCCTAAACCTAACCTTAACCATCAGCCAAAACCTAAACTTAACTATAACCCTAACACTAAACCTAACCATGGCTCAAACCCGAAACGTGTACCTAACATTAACCCTAACCTTAAACCTAAACCCTAAACCCAAACCCTAACCCTAACGCTAACCCTAACCATAAACACTAAACCCTAACCCTAACCCTAACCCTAATCCTAACCCTAAACCCTAAACCCTAACACTAACCCTAACCCTAAACCCTAAACCCTAACCTTAACCCTAACCCTAACACTAAACCGTAACCCTAACCCTAACCCTATCCCTAAAACCTAACCCTAACCCTAACCCTAACCCTAACACTCACCCTGTAACTAACCCTGTCCCTAAACCTAACCTTAACCATCAGCCAAAACCTAAACTTAACCATAACCCTAACACTAAACCTAAACATGTCTCAAACCCGAATCGTGTACCTAACACTAACCCTAAACTTAACCCTAACCCGAAACCCGAAACCCTAACCCTAACCGTAACCCTAACCCTAAACCGTAAGCCCTAACTCTAACCCTAACCCTAACCCTAAAGCCTAAATCCTAACTCTAACCCTAACCCTAACCCTAACCGTAACCCTATCCCTAAACCCTAACCCTAAAATGTAAACACTAAACCTCCCCTATTCCTAACCCTAACCCTAACCCTAACCCTAAACCCAAACGTAACCTGATTACTAACACTAACACTGTCGCTAAACCTAACTCTGACCCTTACCATCTCTCTAAACTTAACTCTAACCCTCACCCTGTCACTAAACCTGTCCCTAAAACTAACCTTAACCATCAGCCAAAACCAAAACTTAACTATAACCCTACACTAAACCTAACCATTTCCCAAACCCTAATACTGCCCCTAACCCTAACCCTAACCCTAACCATAACCCTAACCCTAAATCCTAAACCCTAACCCTAACCCTAACCCTAAACCCTAACTCTAACCATAACCCTAACCTATCCCCAACCCTAACCCTATCACTGTCGCTAAACTTAACTCTGACTCTTACCGTCTCTCTATCTTTAACTCTCACACTCACCCTGTAACTAACCCTGTCCCTAAACCTAACCTTAACCATCAGCCAAAACCTAAACTTAACTATAACCCTAACACTAAACCTAACCATGTCTCAAACCCGAAACGTGTACCTAACCCTAAACCTAACCTTAACCCTAACACTAAACCCAAAACCCTAACACTAACCCTAACCCTAAACCTAAACCCTAAACCCAAACCCTAACCCTAACGCTAACCCTAACCATAAACACTAAACCCTAACCCTAACCCTAACCCTAACCATAACCCTAAACCCTAAACCCTAACACTAACCCTAACCCTAAAGCCTAAACCCTAACTCTAACCCTAACCCTAACCCTAAACCCTAAACCCTAACCTTAACCCTAACCCTAAACCTAAACCGTAACCCTAACCCTAACCCTATCCCTAAAACCTAACCCTAACCCTAACCCTAACCCTAACCCTAACCCTAAACCCTAACCTAACCTGATCCCTAAACCTAACACTGTCGCTAAACCTAACTCTGACCCTTACCGTCTCTCCAACCTTAACTCTAACCCTCACCCTGTCACTAACCCTGTCCCTAAACCTAAACTTAAGCATCAGACAAAACCTAAACTTAATATAACCCTAACAGTAAACCTAACCATGTCCCAAACCCTAATCCTGCCCCTAACCCTAACCCTAACCCTAACCATAACCCTAATCCTAAATCCTAAACCCTAACCCTAACCCTAACCCTAAACCCTAACTCTAACCCTAACCCTAACCCTAACACTGTCGCTAAACCTAACTCTGACCCTTACCGTCTCTCTATCTTTAACTCTAACCCTCACCCTGTAACTAACCCTGTCCCGAAACCTAACCTTAACCATCAGCCAAAACCTAAACTTAACTATAACCCTAACACTAAACCTAACCATGTCTAAAACCCGAAACGTGTACCTAACCCTAACCCTAAACCTAAACCCTAAACCCAAACCCTAACCCTAACGCTAACCCTAAACATAAACACTAATCCCTAACCCTAACCCTAACCCTAACCCTAACCCTAAACCCTAAACCCTAACACTAATCCTAACCCTAAAGCCTAAACCCTAACTCTAACCCTAACCCTAACCCTAAACCCTAAACCCTAACCTTATCCCTAACCCTAAACCTAAACCGTAACCCTAACCCTAACCCTATCCCTAAAACCTAACCCTAACCCTAACCCTAACCCTAACCCTAACTCTAACCCTAACCCTAACCCTAACCATATCCCTAAACACTAACCCTGAAATTTAAACACTAACCCTCCCCTATTCCTAACCCTAACCCTAACCTTAACCCTAAACCCTAACCTAACCTGATCCCTAACCCTAACACTGTCGCTAAACCTAACTCTGACCCTTACCGTCTCTCCAACCTTAACTGTAACCCTCAGCCTGTCACTAACCCTGTCCCTAAACCTAAACTTAAGCATCAGACAAAATCTAAACTTAATATAACCCTAACAGTAAACCTAACCATTTCCCAAACCCTAATCCTGCCCCTAACCCTAACCCTAAACATAACCCTAACCCTAAATCCTAAACCCTAACCCTAACACTAACCCTAAACCCTAACTCTAAGCCTAACCCTAACCTAACCGTAACCCTAACCCTAACACTGTTGCTAAACCTAACTCTGACCCTTACCGTCTCTCTATCTTTAACTCTAACCCTCACCCTGTAACTAACCATGTCCCTAAACCTAACCTTAACCATCAGCCAAAACCTAAACTTAACTATAACCCTAACACTAAACCTAACCATGTCTCAAACCCGAAACGTGTACCTAACCCTAACCCTAACCGTAACCCTAACACTAAACCCGAAACCCTAACACTAAACCTAACCCTA
>CM063098.1:31795149-31810149 GCA_031876335.1 Hipposideros larvatus | reverse complement strand
TAACTCTAACCCTCACCCTGTAACTAACCCTGTCCCTAAACCTAACCTTAACCATCAGCCAAAACCTAAACTTAACTATAACCCTAACACTAAACCTAACCATGTCTCAAACCCGAATCGTGTACCTAACCCTAACCATAACCTTAACCCTAACACTAAACCTGAAACCCTAACACTAACCCTAACCCTAAACCTAAACCCTAAACCCAAACCCTAACCCTAACGCTAACCCTAACCTTAAACACTAAACCCTAACATTAACCCTAACCCTAACCCTAACCCTAAACCCTAAACCCTAACACTATCCCTAACCCTAAAGCCTAAATCCTAACTCTAACCCTAACCCTAACCCTAAACCCTAAACCCTAACCTTAACCCTAACTCTAAACCTAAACCGTAACCCTAACCCTAACCCTATCCCTAAAACCTAACCCTAACCCTAACCCTAACCCTAACCCTAACCCTAACTCTAACCCTAACCCTAACCCTAACCCTATCCCTAAACCCTAACCCTAAAATGTAAACACTAACCCTCCCCTATTCCTAACACTAACCCTAACGCTAACCCTAAACCCTAACCTAACCTGATCCCTAACCCTAACACTGTCGCTAAACCTAACTCTGACCCTTACCGTCTCTCCAACCTTAACTCTAACCCTCACCCTGTCACTAACCCTGTCCCTAAACCTAAACTTAAGCATCAGACAAAACCTAAACTTAATATAACCCTAACAGTAAACCTAACCATGTCCCAAACCCTAATCCTGCCCCTAACCCTAACCCTAACCATAACCCTAACCCTAAATCCTAAACCCTAACCCTAACCTTAAACCTAAACCCTAACTCTAACCCTAACCCTAACCTAACCCTAACCCTAACCCTAACACTATCGCTAAACCTAACTCTGACCCTTAACGTCTCTCTATATTTAACTCTAACCCTCACCCTGTAACTAACCCTGTCCCTAAACCTAACCTTAACCATCAGACAAAACCTAAACTTAACTATAACCCTAACACTAAACCTAACCATGTCTCAAACCCGAATCGTGTACCTAACCCTAACCATAACCTTAACCCTAACACTAAACCCGAAACCCAAACACTAACCCTAACCCTAAACCTAAACCCTAAACCCAAACCTAACCCTAACGCTAACCCTAACCTTAAACACTAAACCCTAACCCTAACCCTAACCCTAACCCTAACCCTAAACCCTAAACCCTAACACTATCCCTAACACTAAAGCCTAAACCCTAACTCTAACACTAACCCTAACCCTAAACCCTAAACCCTAACCTTAACCCTAACCCTAAACCTAAACCGTAACCCTAAACCTAACCCTACCCCTAAAACCTAACCCTAACCCTAACCCTAACCCTAACCCTAACTCTAACCCTAACCCTAACCCTAACCCTATCCCTAAACTCTAACCCTAAAATGTAAACACTAACCCTCCCCTATTCCTAACCCTAACCCTAACGCTAACCCTAAACCCTAACCTAACCTGATCCCTAACCCTAACACTGTCGCTAAACCTAACTCTGACCCTTACCGTCTCTCCAACCTTAACTCTAACCCTCACCCTGTCACTAACCCTGTCCCTAAACCTAAACTTAAGCATCAGACAAAACCTAAACTTAATATAATCCTAACAGTAAACCTAACCATGTCCCAAACCCTAATCCTGCCCCTAACCCTAACCCTAACCCTAACCATAACCCTAACCCTAAATCCTAAACCCTAACCCTAACCCTAAACCTAAACCCTAACACTAACCCTAACCCTAACCTAACCCTAACCCTAACACTGTCGCTAAACCTAACTCTGACCCTTACCGTCTCTCCAACCTTAACTCTAACCCTCACCCTGTGACTAACCCTAACCCTAAACCCTAAACCCTAACCTTAACCCTAACCCTAAACCTAAACCGTAACCCTAACCCTAACCCTATCCCTAAAACCTAACCCTAACCCTAACCCTAACCCTAACCCTAACCTAACCCTAACCCTAACCCTAACACTGTCGCTAAACCTAACTCTGACCCTTAACGTCTCTCTATCTTTAACTCTAACCCTCACCCTGTAACTAACCCTGTCCCTAAACCTAACCTTAACCATCAGCCAAAACCTAAATTTAACTATAACCCTAACACTAAACCTAACCATGGCTCAAACCCGAAACGTGTACCTAAACATAACCCTAACCTTAACCCTAACACTAAACCCGAAACCCTAACACTAACCCTAACCATAAACCTAAACCCTAAACCCAAACCCTAACCCTAACGCTAACCCTAACCATAAACACTAAACCCTAACCCTAACCCTAACCCTAACCCTAACCCTAAACCCTAAACCCTAACACTAACCCTAACCCTAAAGCCTAAACCCTAACTCTAACCCTAACCCTAACCCTAAACCCTAAAACCTAACATTAACCCTAACCCTAACACTAAACCGTAACCCTAACCCTAAGCCTATCCCTAAAACCTAACCCTAACCCAAACCCTAACCCTAACACTCACCCTGTAACTAACCCTGTCCCTAAACCTAACCTTAACCATCAGCCAAAACCTAAACTTAACCATAACCCTAACACTAAAACTAAACATGTCTCAAACCCGATTCGTGTACCTAACACTAACCCTAAACTTAACCCTAACAGAAACCCGAAACCCTAACCCTAACCCTAACCCTAACAGTAAGCCCTAAATCTAACCCTAACCCTAACCCTAACCCTAAAGCCTAAATCCTAACTCTAACCCTAACCATAACCCTAACCCTTAACCCTAAGCCTATCCCTAAACCCTAACCCTAAAATGTAAACACTAACCCTCCCCTATTCCTAACCCTAACCCTAACCCTAACCCTAAACCCTAACGTAACCTGATTCCTAACACTAACACTGTCGCTAAACCTAACTCTGACCCTTACCGTCTCTCTAAACTTAACTCTAACCCTCACCCTGTCACTAAACCTGTCCCTAAAACTAACCTTAACCATCAGCCAAAACCAAAATTTAACTATAACCCTACACTAAACCTAACCATTTCCCAAACCCTAATCCTGCCCCTAACCCTAACCCTAACCCTAAACATAACCCTAACCCTAAATCCTAAACCCTAACCCTAACCCTAACCCTAAACCCTAACTCTAACCCTAACCCTAACCTAACCCTAACCCTAACCCTAACACTGTCGCTAAACCTAAATCTGACCCTTACCGTCTCTCCAACCTTAACTCTAACCCTCACCCTGTCACTAACCCTGTACCTAAACCTAAACTTAAGCATCAGACAAAACCTAAACTTAATATAACCCTAACAGTAAACCTAACCATGTCCCAAACCCTAATCCTGTCCCTAACCCTAAACCTAATGCTAACCCTAACCCTAACCCTAAACCCTAAACCCTAACCTTAACCCTAACCCTAAACCTAAACCGTAACCCTAAACCTAACCCTATCCCTAAAACCTACACCTAACCCTAACCCTAACCCTAACCTAACCCTAACCCTAACACTGTCGCTAAACCTAACTCTGACACTTACCGTCTCTCTATCTTTAACTCTCACCCTCACCCTGTAACTAACCCTGTCCCTAAACTAACCTTAACCATCAGCCAAAACATAAACTTAACTATAACCCTAACACTAAACCTAACCATGTCTCAAAACCGAAACGTGTACCTAACCCTAACCCTAACCTTAAACCTAACACTAAACCCAAAACCCTAACACTAACCCTAACCCTAAACCTAAACCCTAAACCAAACACTAACCTTAACGCTAACCCTAACCATAAACACTAAACCCTAACCCTAACCCTAAACCTAACCCTAACCCTAACCCTAAACCCTAAACCCTAACACTAACCCTAACCCTAAAGCCTAAACCCTAACTCTAACCCTAACCCTAACCTAAACCCTAAACCCTAACCTTAACCCTAACCCTAAACCTAAACCGTAACCCTAACCCTAACCCTATCCCTAAAACCTAACCCTAACCCTAACCCTAACCCTAACCCTAACCCTAACCCTAACCCTAAACCCTAACCTAACCTGATCCCTAACCCTAACACTGTCGCTAAACCTAACTCTGACCCTTACCGTCTCTCCAACCTTAACTCTAACCCTCACCCTGTCACTATCCCTGTACCTAAACCTAAACTTAAGCATCGGACAAAACCTAAACTTAATATAACCCTAACAGTAAACCTAACCATGTCCCAAACCCTAATCCTGCCCCTAACCCTAACCCTAACCCTAACCATAACCCTAATCCTAAAACCTAAACCCTAACCCTAACCCTAACACTGTCGCTAAACCTAACTCTGACCCTTAACGTCTCTCTATCTTTAACTCTAACCCTCACCCTGTAACTAACCCTGTCCCTAAACCTAACCTTAACCATCAGCCAAAACCTAAACTTAACTATAACCCTAACACTAAACCTAACCATGTCTCAAACCCGAATCATGTACCTAACCCTAACCATAACCTTAACCCTAACACTAAACCCGAAACCCTATCACTAACCCTAACCCTAAACCTAAACCCTAAACCCAAACCCTAACCCTAACGCTAACCCTAAACTTAAACACTAAACTCTAACCCTAACACGAACCCTAACCCTAACCCTAAACCCTAAACCCTAACACTATCCCTAACCCTAAAGCCTAAACCCTAACTCTAACCCTAACTCTAACCCTAAACCCTAAACCCTAACCTTAACCCTAACCCTAAACCTAAACCGTAAACCTAACCCTAACCCTATCCCTAAAACCTAACCCTAACCCTAACCCTAACCCTAACCCTAACCCTAACACTCACCCTGTAACTAACCCTGTCCCTAAACCTAACCTTAACCATCAGCCAAAACCTAAACTTAACCATAACCCTAACACTAAACCTAAACATGTCTCAAACCCGAATCGTGTACCTAACACTAACCCTAAACTTAACCCTAACCCGAAACCCGAAACCCTAACCCTAACCCTAACCCTAACCCTAAACCGTAAGCCCTAACTCTAACCCTAACCCTAACCCTAAAGCCTAAATCCTAACTCTAACCCTAACCCTAACCCTAACCCTATCCCTAAACCCTAACCCTAAAATGTAAACACTAACCCTCCCCTATTCCTAACCCTAACCCTAACCCTAACCCTAAACCCTAACCTAATCTGATTCCTAACACTAACACTGTCGCTAAACCTAACGCTGACCCTTACCGTCTATCTAAACTTAACTCTAACCCTCACCCTGTCACTAAACCTGTCCCTAAAACTAACCTTAACCATCAGCCAAAACCAAAACTTAACTATAACCCTACACTAAACCTAACCATTTCCCAAACCGTAATCCTGACCCTAACCCTAACCCTAACCCTAACCATAACCCTAACCCTAAATCCTAAACCCTAACCCTAAACCTAAACCCTAACTCTAACCCTAACCCTAACCTAACCCTAACCCTAACCCTAACACTGTCGCTAAACCTAACTCTGACTCTTACCGTCTCTCTATCTTTAACTCTAACCCTCACCCTGTAACTAACCCTGTCCCTAAACCTAACCTTAACCATCAGCCAAAACCTAAACTTACCTATAACCCTAACACTAAACCTAACCATGTCTCAAACCCGAAACGTGTACCTAACCCTAACCCTAACCTTAACCCTAACACTAGACCCAAAACCCTAACCCTAACCCTAACCCTAACCCTAACCCTAAAGCCTAAACCCTAACTCTAACCGTAACCCTAACACTAAACCCTAAACCCTAACCTGAACCCTAACCCTAAACCTAAACCGTAACCCTAACCCTAACCCTATCCCTAAAACCTAACCCTAACCCTAACCCTAACCCTAACCCTAACTCTAACCCTAACCCTAACCCTAACCCTATCCCTAAACCCTAACCCTAAAATGTAAACACTAACCCTCCCCTATTCCTAACCCTAACCCTAACCCTAACCCTAAACCCTAACCTAACCTGATCCCTAACCCTAACACTGTCGCTAAATCTAACTTTGACCCTTACCGTCTCTCCAACCTTAACTCTAACCCTCACCCTGTCACTAACCCTGTCCCTAAACCTAAACTTAAGCATCAGACAAAACCTAAACTTAATATTACCCTAACAGTAAACCTAACCATGTCCCAAACCCTAATCCTGTCCCTAACCCTAAACCTAATGCTAACCCTAACCCTAACCCTAACCCTTAACGCTAAACCCTAACCTTACCCCTAACCCTAAACCTAAACCGTAACCCTAACCCTAACCCTATCCCTGAAACCTAACCCTAACCCTAACCCTAACCCTAACCCTAACCCTAACCCTAACCCTAAACCCTAAACCCTAACCTTACCCCTAACCCTAAACCTAAACCGTAACCCTAACCCTAACCCTATCCCTAAAACCTAACCCTAACCCTAAACCTAACCCTAACCCTAACCCTAACCTAACCCTAACCCTAACCCTAACACTGTCGCTAAACCTAACTCTGTACGTTTCCGTCTCTCTAACTTTAACTCTAACACTCACCCTGTAACTAACCCTGTCCCTAACCTTAACCTTAACCATCAGCCAAAACCTAAACTTAACCATAACCCTAACACTAAACTTAAATATGTCTCAAACCCGAATCGTGTACCTAACCCTAACCCTAAACTTAACCCTAACCCTAAACCCGAAACCCTAACCCTAACCCTAACCCTAAACCAGAAGCCCTAACTCTAACTCTAACCCTAACCCTAAAGCCTAAATCCTAACTCTAACCCTAACCCTAACCCTAACCCTAACCCTATCCCTAAAACCTAACCTAACCTGATCCCTAACACTAACACTGTCGCTAAACCTAACTCTGACCCTTACCGTCTCTCCAACCTTAACTCTAACCCTGACCCTGTCACTAACCCTGTCCCTAAACCTAAACTTAAGCATCAGACAAAACGTAAGCTTAATATAACCCTAACAGTAAACCTAACCATGTCCCAAACCCTAATCCTGCCCCTAACCCTAACCCTAACCCTAACCATAACCCTAACCCTAAATCCTAAACCCTAACCCTAACCCTAACCCTAAACCCTAACTCTAACCCTAACCCTAACCTAACCGTAACCCTAACCCTAACACTGTCGCTAAACCTAACTCTGACCCTTACCGTCTCTCTATCTTTAACTCTAACCCTCACCCTGTAACTAACCCTGTCCCTAAACCTAACCGTAACCATCAGCCAAAACCTAAACTTAACTATAACCCTAACACTAAACCTAACCATGTCTCAAACCCCGAAACGTGTACCTAACCCTAACCCTAACCGTAACCCTAACACTAAACCCGAAACCCTAACACTAAACCTAACCCTAAACCTAAACCCTAAACCCAAACCCTAACCCTAACGCTAACCCTAACCATAAACACTAAACCCTAACCCTAACCCTAACCCTAACCCTAAACCTAAACCCTAAAACCTAACACTAACCCTAACCCTAAAGCCTAAACCCTAACTCTAACCCTAACCCTAACCCTAAACCCTAAACCCTAACCTTAACCCTAACCCTAAACCTAAACCGTAACCCTAACCCTAACGCTATCCCTAAAACCTAACCCTAACCCTAACCCTAAACCTAACTCTAACCCTAACCCTAACCCTATCCCTAAACCCTAACCCTAAAATGTAAACTAATAACCCTCCCCTATTCCTAACCCTAACCCTAACCCTAACCCTAAACCCTAACCTAACCTGATCCCTAACCCTAACACTGTCGCTAAACCTAACTCTGACCCTTACCGTCTCTCCAACCTTAACTCTAACCCTCACCCTGTCACTAACCCTGTCCCTAAACCTAAACTTAAGCATCAGACAAAACCTAAACTTAATATAACCCTAACAGTAAACCTAACCATGTCCCAAACCCTAATCCTGTCCCTAAACCTAAACCTAATGCTAACCCTAACCCTAACCCTAACCCTAAACCCTAAACCCTAACCTTAACCCTAACCCTAAACCTAAGCCGTACCCTAACCCTAACCCTATCCCTAAAACCTAACCCTAACCCTAACCCTAACACTGTCGCTAAACCTAACTCTGTACCTTACCGTCTCTCTAACTTTAACTCTGACCCTCACCCTGTAACTAACCCTGTCCCTAAACCTAACCTTAACCATCAGCCAAAACCTAAACTTAACCATAACCCTAACACTAAACCTAAACATGTCTGAAACCCGAATCGTGTACCTAACCCTAACCCTAAACTTAACCCTAACCCTAAACCCGAAACCCTAACCCTAACCCTAACCCTAACCCTAAACCGTAAGCCCTAACTCTAACCCTAACCCTATCTCTAAAGCCTAAATCCTAACTCTAAGGCTAACCCTAACCCTAACCCTAACCCTATCCCTAAACCCTAACCCTAAAATGTAAACACTAACCCTCCCCTATTCCTAACCCTAACCCTAACCCTAACCCTAAACCCTAACCTAACCTGATCCCTAACCCTAACACTGTCGCTAAATCTAACTTTGACCCTTACCGTCTCTCCAACCTTAACTCTAACCCTCACCCTGTCACTAACCCTGTCCCTAAACCTAAACTTAAGCATCAGACAAAACCTAAACTTAATATTACCCTAACAGTAAACCTAACCATGTCCCAAACCCTAATCCTGTCCCTAACCCTAAACCTAATGCTAACCCTAACCCTAACCCTAACCCTAAACCCTAAACCCTAACCTTACCCCTAACCCTAAACCTAAACCGTAACCGTAACCCTAACCCTATCCCTAAAACCTAACCCTAACCCTAACCCTAACCCTAACCCTAACACTAACCTAACCCTAACCCTAACCCTAACACTGTCGCTAAACCTAACTCTGTACCTTACCGTCTCTCTAACTTTAACTCTAACACTCACCCTGTAACTAACCCTGTCCCTAACCTTAACCTTAACCATCAGCCAAAACCTAAACTTAACCATAACCCTAACACTAAACTTAAATATGTCTCAAACCCGAATCGTGTACCTAACCCTAACCCTAAACTTAACCCTAACCCTAAACCCGAAACCCTAACCCTAACCCTAACCCTAAACCAGAAGCCCTAACTCTAACTCTAACCCTAACCCTAAAGCCTAAATCCTAACTCTAACCCTAACCCTAACCCTAACCCTAACCCTATCCCTAAAACCTAACCTAACCTGATCCCTAACACTAACACTTTCGCTAAACCTAACTCTGACCCTTACCGTCTCTCCAACCTTAACTCTAAACCTGACCCTGTCACTAACCCTGTCCCTAAACCTAAACTTAAGCATCAGACAAAACGTAAGCTTAATATAACCCTAACAGTAAACCTAACCATGTCCCAAACCCTAATCCTGCCCCTAACCCTAACCCTAACCATAACCATAACCATAACCCTAAATCCTAAACCCTAACCCTAACCCTAACCCTAAACCCTAACTCTAACCCTAACCCTAACCTAACCGTAAACCTAACCCTAACACTGTCGCTAAACCTAACTCTGACCCTTACCGTCTCTCTATCTTTAACTCTAACCCTCACCCTGTAACTAACCCTGTCCCTAAACCTAACCGTAACCATCAGCCAAAACCTAAACTTAACTATAACCCTAACACTAAACCTAACCATGTCCCAAACCCTAATCCTGCCCCTAACACTAACCCTAACCCTAACCATAACCCTAACCCTAAATCCTAAACCCTAACCCTAACCCTAACCCTAAACCCTAACTCTAACCCTAACCCTAACCTAACCGTAACCCTAACCCTAACACTGTCGCTAAACCTAACTCTGACCCTTACCGTCTCTCTATCTTTAACTCTAACCCTCACCCTGTAACTAACCCTGTCCCTAAACCTAACCGTAACCATCAGCCAAAACCTAAACTTAACTATAACCCTAACACTAAACCTAACCATGTCTCAAACCCGAAACGTGTACCTAACCCTAACCCTAACCGTAACCCTAACAATAAACCCGAAACCCTAACACTAACCCTAACCCTAAACCTAAACCCTAAACCCAAACCCTAACCCTAACGCTAACCCTAACCATAAACACTAAACCCTAACCCTAACCCTAACCCTAACCCTAAACCTAAACCCTAAAACCTAACACTAACCCTAACCCTAAAGCCTAAACCCTAACTCTAACCCTAACCCTAACCCTAAACCCTAAACCCTACCCTAACCCTAACCCTAACCCTAACACTGTCGCTAAACCTAACTCTGACACTTACCGTCTCTCTTTCTTTAACTCTAACACTCACCCTGTAACTAACCCTGTCCCTAAACCTAACCTTAACCATCAGCCAAAACCTAAACTTAACTATAACCCTAACACTAAACCTAACCATGTCTCAAACCCGAATCGTGTCCCTAACCCTAACCATAACCTTAACCCTAATACTACACCCGAAACCCTAACACTAACCCTAAACCTAAACCTAAACCCTAAACCCAAACCCTAACCCTAACGCTAACCCTAACCTTAAACACTAAACCCTAACCCTAACCCTAACCCTAACCCTAACCCTAAACCCTAAACCCTAACACTATCCCTAACCCTAAAGCCTAAACCCTAACTCTAACCCTAACCCTAACCCTAAACCCTAAACCCTAACCTTAACCCTAACCCTAAACCTAAACCGTAACCCTAACCCTAACCCTATCCCTAAAACCTAACCCTAACCCTAACCCTAACCCTAACCCTAACTCTAACCCTAACCCTAACCCTAACCCTATCCCTAAACCCTAACCCTAAAATGTAAACACTAACCCTCCCCTATTCCTAACCCTAACCCTAACGCTAACCCTAAACCCTAACCTAACCTGATCCCTAACCCTAACACTGTCGCTAAACCTAACTCTGACCCTTACCGTCTCTCCAACCTTAACTCTAACCCTCACCCTGTCACTAACCCTGTCCCTAAACCTAAACTTCAGCATCAGACAAAACCTAAACTTAATATAACCCTAACAGTAAACCTAACCATGTCCGAAACCCTAATCCTGCCCCTAACCCAAACCCTAACCATAACCCTAACCCTAAATCCTAAACCCTAACCGTAACCCTAAACCTAAACCCTAACTCTAACCCTAACCCTAACCTAACCCTAACCCTAACCCTAACACTGTCGCTAAACCTAACTCTGACCCTTAACGTCTCTCTATCTTTAACTCTAACCCTCACCCTGTAACTAACCCTGTCCCTAAACCTAACCTTAACCATCAGCCAAAACCTAAACTTAACTATAACCCTACAGTAAACCTAACCATTTCCCAAACCGTAATCCTGACCCTAACCCTAACCCTAACCCTAACCATAACCCTAACCCTAAATCCTAAACCCTAACCCTAACCCTAACACTGTCGCTAAACCTAACTCTGACTCTTACCGTCTCTCTATCTTTAACTCTAACCCTCACCCTGTAACTAACGCTGTCCCTAAACCTAACCTTAACCATCAGCCAAAACCTAAACTTAACTATAACCCTAACACTAAACCTAACCATGTCTCAAACCCGAAACGTGTACCTAACCCTAACCCTAACCTTAACCCTAACACTAAACCCAAAACCCTAACCCTAACCCTAACCCTAAACCCTAACTCTAACCGTAACCCTAACCCTAAACCCTAAACCCTAACCTGAACCCTAACCCTAAACCTAAACCGTAACCCTAACCCTAACACTGTCGCTAAACCTAACTCTGACCCTTACCGTCTCTCTATCTTTAACTCTAACCCTCACCCTGTAACTAACCCTGTCCCTAAACCTAACCGTAACCATCAGCCAAAACCTAAACTTAACTATAACCCTAACACTAAACCTAACCATGTCTCAAACCCGAAACGTGTACCTAACCCTAACCCTAACCGTAACCCTAACACTAAACCCGAAACCCTAACACTAAACCTAACCCTAAACCTAAACCCTAAACCCAAACCCTAACCCTAACGCTAACCCTAACCATAAACACTAAACCCTAACCCTAACCCTAACCCTAACCCTAAACCTAAACCCTAAAACCTAACACTAACCCTAACCCTAAAGCCTAAACCCTAACTCTAACCCTAACCCTAACCCTAAACCCTAAACCCTAACCTTAACCCTAACCCTAAACCTAAACCGTAACCCTAACCCTAACGCTATCCCTAAAACCTAACCCTAACCCTAACCCTAAACCTAACTCTAACCCTAACCCTAACCCTATCCCTAAACCCTAACCCTAAAATGTAAACTAATAACCCTCCCCTATTCCTAACCCTAACCCTAACCCTAACCCTAAACCCTAACCTAACCTGATCCCTAACCCTAACACTGTCGCTAAACCTAACTCTGACCCTTACCGTCTCTCCAACCTTAACTCTAACCCTCACCCTGTCACTAACCCTGTCCCTAAACCTAAACTTAAGCATCAGACAAAACCTAAACTTAATATAACCCTAACAGTAAACCTAACCATGTCCCAAACCCTAATCCTGTCCCTAAACCTAAACCTAATGCTAACCCTAACCCTAACCCTAACCCTAAACCCTAAACCCTAACCTTAACCCTAACCCTAAACCTAAGCCGTACCCTAACCCTAACCCTATCCCTAAAACCTAACCCTAACCCTAACCCTAACACTGTCGCTAAACCTAACTCTGTACCTTACCGTCTCTCTAACTTTAACTCTGACCCTCACCCTGTAACTAACCCTGTCCCTAAACCTAACCTTAACCATCAGCCAAAACCTAAACTTAACCATAACCCTAACACTAAACCTAAACATGTCTGAAACCCGAATCGTGTACCTAACCCTAACCCTAAACTTAACCCTAACCCTAAACCCGAAACCCTAACCCTAACCCTAACCCTAACCCTAAACCGTAAGCCCTAACTCTAACCCTAACCCTATCTCTAAAGCCTAAATCCTAACTCTAAGGCTAACCCTAACCCTAACCCTAACCCTATCCCTAAACCCTAACCCTAAAATGTAAACACTAACCCTCCCCTATTCCTAACCCTAACCCTAACCCTAACCCTAAACCCTAACCTAACCTGATCCCTAACCCTAACACTGTCGCTAAATCTAACTTTGACCCTTACCGTCTCTCCAACCTTAACTCTAACCCTCACCCTGTCACTAACCCTGTCCCTAAACCTAAACTTAAGCATCAGACAAAACCTAAACTTAATATTACCCTAACAGTAAACCTAACCATGTCCCAAACCCTAATCCTGTCCCTAACCCTAAACCTAATGCTAACCCTAACCCTAACCCTAACCCTAAACCCTAAACCCTAACCTTACCCCTAACCCTAAACCTAAACCGTAACCGTAACCCTAACCCTATCCCTAAAACCTAACCCTAACCCTAACCCTAACCCTAACCCTAACACTAACCTAACCCTAACCCTAACCCTAACACTGTCGCTAAACCTAACTCTGTACCTTACCGTCTCTCTAACTTTAACTCTAACACTCACCCTGTAACTAACCCTGTCCCTAACCTTAACCTTAACCATCAGCCAAAACCTAAACTTAACCATAACCCTAACACTAAACTTAAATATGTCTCAAACCCGAATCGTGTACCTAACCCTAACCCTAAACTTAACCCTAACCCTAAACCCGAAACCCTAACCCTAACCCTAACCCTAAACCAGAAGCCCTAACTCTAACTCTAACCCTAACCCTAAAGCCTAAATCCTAACTCTAACCCTAACCCTAACCCTAACCCTAACCCTATCCCTAAAACCTAACCTAACCTGATCCCTAACACTAACACTTTCGCTAAACCTAACTCTGACCCTTACCGTCTCTCCAACCTTAACTCTAAACCTGACCCTGTCACTAACCCTGTCCCTAAACCTAAACTTAAGCATCAGACAAAACGTAAGCTTAATATAACCCTAACAGTAAACCTAACCATGTCCCAAACCCTAATCCTGCCCCTAACCCTAACCCTAACCATAACCATAACCATAACCCTAAATCCTAAACCCTAACCCTAACCCTAACCCTAAACCCTAACTCTAACCCTAACCCTAACCTAACCGTAAACCTAACCCTAACACTGTCGCTAAACCTAACTCTGACCCTTACCGTCTCTCTATCTTTAACTCTAACCCTCACCCTGTAACTAACCCTGTCCCTAAACCTAACCGTAACCATCAGCCAAAACCTAAACTTAACTATAACCCTAACACTAAACCTAACCATGTCCCAAACCCTAATCCTGCCCCTAACACTAACCCTAACCCTAACCATAACCCTAACCCTAAATCCTAAACCCTAACCCTAACCCTAACCCTAAACCCTAACTCTAACCCTAACCCTAACCTAACCGTAACCCTAACCCTAACACTGTCGCTAAACCTAACTCTGACCCTTACCGTCTCTCTATCTTTAACTCTAACCCTCACCCTGTAACTAACCCTGTCCCTAAACCTAACCGTAACCATCAGCCAAAACCTAAACTTAACTATAACCCTAACACTAAACCTAACCATGTCTCAAACCCGAAACGTGTACCTAACCCTAACCCTAACCGTAACCCTAACAATAAACCCGAAACCCTAACACTAACCCTAACCCTAAACCTAAACCCTAAACCCAAACCCTAACCCTAACGCTAACCCTAACCATAAACACTAAACCCTAACCCTAACCCTAACCCTAACCCTAAACCTAAACCCTAAAACCTAACACTAACCCTAACCCTAAAGCCTAAACCCTAACTCTAACCCTAACCCTAACCCTAAACCCTAAACCCTACCCTAACCCTAACCCTAACCCTAACACTGTCGCTAAACCTAACTCTGACACTTACCGTCTCTCTTTCTTTAACTCTAACACTCACCCTGTAACTAACCCTGTCCCTAAACCTAACCTTAACCATCAGCCAAAACCTAAACTTAACTATAACCCTAACACTAAACCTAACCATGTCTCAAACCCGAATCGTGTCCCTAACCCTAACCATAACCTTAACC
>CM063098.1:31785149-31790149 GCA_031876335.1 Hipposideros larvatus | reverse complement strand
AACTCTAACCCTCACCCTGAAACTAACCCTGTCACTAAACCTAACCTTAACCATCAGCCAAAACCTAAATTTAACTATAACCCTAACACTATACCTAACCATGGCTCAAACCCGAAACGTGTACCTAAACATAACCCTAACCTTAACCCTAACACTAAACCCGAAACCCTAACACTAACCCTAACCCTAAACCTAAACCCTAAACCCAAACCCTAACCCTAACGCTAACCCTAACCATAAACACTAAACCCTAACCCTAACCCTAACCCTAACCCTAACCCTAAACCCTAAACCCTAACACTAACCCTAACCCTAAAGTCTAAACCCTAACTCTAACCCTAACCCTAACCCTAAACCTAAACCGTAACCTTAACCCTAACCCTATCCCTAAAACCTAACCCTAACCCTAACCCTAACCCTAACCCTAACTCTAACCCTAACCCTAAACCTAACACTATCCCTAAACTCTAACCCTAAAATGTAAACACTAACCCTCCCCTATTCCTAACCCTAACCCTAACGCTAACTCTAAACCCTAACCTAACCTGATCCCTAACCCTAACACTGTCGCTAAACCTAACTCTGACCCTTACCGTCTCTCCAACCTTAACTCTAACCCTCACGCTGTGACTAACCCTAACCCTAAACCCTAAACCCTAACCTTAACCCTAACCCTAAACCTAAACCGTAACCCTAACCCTAACCCTATCCCTAAAACCTAACCCTAACCCTAACCCTAACCCTAACCCTAACCTAACCCTAACCCTAACCCTAACACTGTCGCTAAACCTAACTCTGACCCTTAACGTCTCTCTATCTTTAACTCTAACCCTCACCCTGTAACTAACCCTGTCCCTAAACCTAACCTTAACCATCAGCCAAAACCTAAATTTAACTATAACCCTAACACTAAACCTAACCATGGCTCAAACCCGAAACGTGTACCTAAACATAACCCTAACCTTAACCCTAACACTAAACCCGAAACCCTAACACTAACCCTAACCATAAACCTAAACCCTAAACCCAAACCCTAACCCTAACGCTAACCCTAACCATAAACACTAAACCCTAACCCTAACCCTAACCCTAACCCTAACCCTAAACCCTAAACCCTAACACTAACCCTAACCCTAAAGCCTAAACCCTAACTCTAACCCTAACCCTAACCCTAAACCCTAAAACCTAACATTAACCCTAACCCTAACAATAAACCGTAACCCTAACCCTAAGCCTATCCCTAAAACCTAACCCTAACCCAAACCCTAACCCTAACACTCACCCTGTAACTAACCCTGTCCCTAAACCTAACCTTAACCATCAGCCAAAACCTAAACTTAACCGTAACCCTAACACTAAAACTAAACATGTCTCAAACCCGAATCGTGTACCTAACACTAACCCTAAACTTAACCCTAACAGAAACCCGAAACCCTAACCCTAACCCTAACCCTAACAGTAAGCCCTAAATCTAACCCTAACCCTAACCCTAACCCTAAAGCCTAAATCCTAACTCTAACCCTAACCATAACCCTAACCCTTAACCCTAAGCCTATCCCTAAACCCTAACCCTAAAATGTAAACACTAACCCTCCCCTATTCCTAACCCTAACCCTAACCCTAACCCTAAACCCTAACGTAACCTGATTCCTAACACTAACACTGTCGCTAAACCTAACTCTGACCCTTACCGTCTCTCTAAACTTAACTCTAACCCTCACCCTGTCACTAAACCTGTCCCTAAAACTAACCTTAACCATCAGCCAAAACCAAAATTTAACTATAACCCTACACTAAACCTAACCATTTCCCAAACCCTAATCCTGCCCCTAACCCTAACCCTAACCCTAAACATAACCCTAACCCTAAATCCTAAACCCTAACCCTAACCCTAACCCTAAACCCTAACTCTAACCCTAACCCTAACCTAACCCTAACCCTAACCCTAACACTGTCGCTAAACCTAAATCTGACCCTTACCGTCTCTCCAACCTTAACTCTAACCCTCACCCTGTCACTAACCCTGTACCTAAACCTAAACTTAAGCATCAGACAAAACCTAAACTTAATATAACCCTAACAGTAAACCTAACCATGTCCCAAACCCTAATCCTGTCCCTAACCCTAAACCTAATGCTAACCCTAACCCTAACCCTAACCCTAAACCCTAAACCCTAACCTTAACCCTAACCCTAAACCTAAACCGTAACCCTAAACCTAACCCTATCCCTAAAACCTACACCTAACCCTAACCCTAACCCTAACCTAACCCTAACCCTAACACTGTCGCTAAACCTAACTCTGACACTTACCGTCTCTCTATCTTTAACTCTCACCCTCACCCTGTAACTAACCCTGTCCCTAAACTAACCTTAACCATCAGCCAAAACATAAACTTAACTATAACCCTAACACTAAACCTAACCATGTCTCAAAACCGAAACGTGTACCTAACACTAACCCTAACCTTAAACCTAACACTAAACCCAAAACCCTAACACTAACCCTAACCCTAAACCTAAACCCTAAACCAAACACTAACCTTAACGCTAACCCTAACCATAAACACTAAACCCTAACCCTAACCCTAAACCTAACCCTAACCCTAACCCTAACCCAAACCCTAACCCTAACGCTAACCCTAACCATAAACACTAAACCCTAACCCTAACCCTAACCCTAACCCTAACCCTAAACCCTAAACCCTAACACTAACCCTAACCCTAAAGTCTAAACCCTAACTCTAACCCTAACCCTAACCCTAAACCTAAACCGTAACCCTAACCCTAACCCTATCCCTAAAACCTAACCCTAACCCTAACCCTAACCCTAACCCTAACTCTAACCCTAACCCTAAACCTAACACTATCCCTAAACTCTAACCCTAAAATGTAAACACTAACCCTCCCCTATTCCTAACCCTAACCCTAACGCTAACTCTAAACCCTAACCTAACCTGATCCCTAACCCTAACACTGTCGCTAAACCTAACTCTGACCCTTACCGTCTCTCCAACCTTAACTCTAACCCTCACCCTGTGACTAACCCTAACCCTAAACCCTAAACCCTAACCTTAACCCTAACCCTAAACCTAAACCGTAACCCTAACCCTAACCCTATCCCTAAAACCTAACCCTAACCCTAACCCTAACCCTAACCCTAACCTAACCCTAACCCTAACCCTAACACTGTCGCTAAACCTAACTCTGACCCTTAACGTCTCTCTATCTTTAACTCTAACCCTCACCCTGTAACTAACCCTGTCCCTAAACCTAACCTTAACCATCAGCCAAAACCTAAATTTAACTATAACCCTAACACTAAACCTAACCATGGCTCAAACCCGAAACGTGTACCTAAACATAACCCTAACCTTAACCCTAACACTAAACCCGAAACCCTAACACTAACCCTAACCATAAACCTAAACCCTAAACCCAAACCCTAACCCTAACGCTAACCCTAACCATAAACACTAAACCCTAACCCTAACCCTAACCCTAACCCTAACCCTAAACCCTAAACCCTAACACTAACCCTAACCCTAAAGCCTAAACCCTAACTCTAACCCTAACCCTAACCCTAAACCCTAAAACCTAACATTAACCCTAACCCTAACACTAAACCGTAACCCTAACCCTAAGCCTATCCCTAAAACCTAATCCTAACCCAAACCCTAACCCTAACACTCACCCTGTAACTAACCCTGTCCCTAAACCTAACCTTAACCATCAGCCAAAACCTAAACTTAACCATAACCCTAACACTAAAACTAAACATGTCTCAAACCCGAATCGTGTACCTAACACTAACCCTAAACTTAACCCTAACAGAAACCCGAAACCCTAACCCTAACCCTAACCCTAACAGTAAGCCCTAAATCTAACCCTAACCCTAACCCTAACCCTAAAGCCTAAATCCTAACTCTAACCCTAACCATAACCCTAACCCTTAACCCTAAGCCTATCCCTAAACCCTAACCCTAAAATGTAAACACTAACCCTCCCCTATTCCTAACCCTAACCCTAACCCTAACCCTAAACCCTAACGTAACCTGATTCCTAACACTAACACTGTCGCTAAACCTAACTCTGACCCTTACCGTCTCTCTAAACTTAACTCTAACCCTCACCCTGTCACTAAACCTGTCCCTAAAACTAACCTTAACCATCAGCCAAAACCAAAATTTAACTATAACCCTACACTAAACCTAACCATTTCCCAAACCCTAATCCTGCCCCTAACCCTAACCCTAACCCTAAACATAACCCTAACCCTAAATCCTAAACCCTAACCCTAACCCTAACCCTAAACCCTAACTCTAACCCTAACCCTAACCTAAGCCTAACCCTAACCCTAACACTGTCGCTAAACCTAAATCTGACCCTTACCGTCTCTCCAACCTTAACTCTAACCCTCACCCTGTCACTAACCCTGTACCTAAACCTAAACTTAAGCATCAGACAAAACCTAAACTTAATATAACCCTAACAGTAAACCTAACCATGTCCCAAACCCTAATCCTGTCCCTAACCCTAAACCTAATGCTAACCCTAATCCTAACCCTAACCCTAAACCCTAAACCCTAACCTTAAACCGTAACCCTAAACCTAACCCTATCCCTAAAACCTACACCTAACCCTAACCCTAACCCTAACCTAACCCTAACCCTAACACTGTCGCTAAACCTAACTCTGACACTTAGGGTCTCTCTATTTTTAACTCTCACCCTCACCCTGTAACTAACCCTGTCCCTAAACTAACCTTAACCATCAGCCAAAACATAAACTTAACTATAACCCTAACACTAAACCTAACCATGTCTCAAAACCGAAACGTGTACCTAACCCTAACCCTAACCTTAAACCTAACACTAAACCCAAAACCCTAACACTAACCCTAACCCTAAACCTAAACCCTAAACCAAACACTAACCTTAACGCTAACCCTAACCATAAACACTAAACCCTAACCCTAACCCTAAACCTAACCCTAACCCT
>CM063098.1:31742649-31782649 GCA_031876335.1 Hipposideros larvatus | reverse complement strand
GCTAAACCTAACTCTGACACTTACCGTCTCTCTATCTTTAACTCTAACCCTCACCCTGTAACTAACCCTGTCCCTAAACCTAACCTTAACCATCAGCCAAAACCTAAACTTAACTATAACCCTAACACTAAACCTAACCATGTCTCAAACCCGAATCGTGTACCTAACCCTAACCATAACCTTAACCCTAACACTAAACCTGAAACCCTAACACTAACCCTAATCCTAAACCTAAACCCTAAACCCAAACCCTAACCCTAACGCTAACCCTAACCTTAAACACTAAACCCTAACACTAACCCTAACCCTAACCCTAACCCTAAACCCTAAACCCTAACACTATCCCTAACCCTAAAGCCTAAATCCTAACTCTAACCCTAACCCTAACCCTAAACCCTAAACCCTAACCTTAACCCTAACTCTAAACCTAAACCGTAACCCTAACCCTAACCCTATCCCTAAAACCTAACCCTAACCCTAACCCTAACCCTAACCCTAACTCTAACCCTAACCCTAACCCTAACCCTATCCCTAAACCCTAACCCTAAAATGTAAACACTAACCCTCCCCTATTCCTAACACTAACCCTAACGCTAACCCTAAACCCTAACCTAACCTGATCCCTAACCCTAACACTGTCGCTAAACCTAACTCTGACCCTTACCGTCTCTCCAACCTTAACTCTAACCCTCACCCTGTCACTAACCCTGTCCCTAAACCTAAACTTAAGCATCAGACAAAACCTAAACTTAATATAACCCTAACAGTAAACCTAACCATGTCCCAAACCCTAATCCTGCCCCTAACCCTAACCCTAACCATAACCCTAACCCTAAATCCTAAACCCTAACCCTAACCTTAAACCTAAACCCTAACTCTAACCCTAACCCTAACCTAACCCTAACCCTAACCCTAACACTATCGCTAAACCTAACTCTGACCCTTAACGTCTCTCTATATTTAACTCTAACCCTCACCCTGTAACTAACCCTGTCCCTAAACCTAACCTTAACCATCAGACAAAACCTAAACTTAACTATAACCCTAACACTAAACCTAACCATGTCTCAAACCCGAATCGTGTACCTAACCCTAACCATAACCTTAACCCTAACACTAAACCCGAAACCCAAACACTAACCCTAACCCTAAACCTAAACCCTAAACCCAAACCTAACCCTAACGCTAACCCTAACCTTAAACACTAAACCCTAACCCTAACCCTAACCCTAACCCTAACCCTAAACCCTAAACCCTAACACTATCCCTAACACTAAAGCCTAAACCCTAACTCTAACACTAACCCTAACCCTAAACCCTAAACCCTAACCTTAACCCTAACCCTAAACCTAAACCGTAACCCTAAACTTAACCCTATCCCTAAAACGTAACCCTAACCCTAACCCTAACCCTAACCCTAACTCTAACCCTAACCCTAACCCTAACCCTATCCCTAAACTCTAACCCTAAAATGTAAACACTAGCCCTCCCCTATTCCTAAACCTAACCCTAACGCTAACCCTAAACCCTAACCTAACCTGATCCCTAACCCTAACACTGTCGCTAAACCTAACTCTGACCCTTACCGTCTCTCCAACCTTAACTCTAACCCTCACCCTGTCACTAACCCTGTCCCTAAACCTAAACTTAAGCATCAGACAAAACCTAAACTTAATATAATCCTAACAGTAAACCTAACCATGTCCCAAACCCTAATCCTGCCCCTAACCCTAACCCTAACCCTAACCATAACCCTAACCCTAAATCCTAAACCCTAACCCTAACCCTAAACCTAAACCCTAACAATAACCCTAACCCTAACCTAACCCTAACCCTAACACTGTCGCTAAACCTAACTCTGACCCTTAACGTCTCTCTATATTTAACTCTAACCCTCACCCTGTAACTAACCCTGTCACTAAACCTAACCTTAACCATCAGCCAAAACCTAAATTTAACTATAACCCTAACACTATACCTAACCATGGCTCAAACCCGAAACGTGTACCTAAACATAACCCTAACCTTAACCCTAACACTAAACCCGAAACCCTAACACTAACCCTAACCCTAAACCTAAACCCTAAACCCAAACCCTAACCCTAACGCTAACCCTAACCATAAACACTAAACCCTAACCCTAACCCTAACCCTAACCCTAACCCTAAACCCTAAACCCTAACACTAACCCTAACCCTAAAGTCTAAACCCTAACTCTAACCCTAACCCTAACCCTAAACCTAAACCGTAACCCTAACCCTAACCCTATCCCTAAAACCTAACCCTAACCATAACCCTAACCCTAACCCTAAGTCTAACCCTAACCCTAAACCTAACACTATCCCTAAACTCTAACCCTAAAATGTAAACACTAACCCTCCCCTATTCCTAACCGTAACCCTAACGCTAACTCTAAACCCTAACCTAACCTGATCCCTAACCCTAACACTGTCGCTAAACCTAACTCTGACCCTTACCGTCTCTCCAACCTTAACTCTAACCCTCACGCTGTGACTAACCCTAACCCTAAACCCTAAACCCTAACCTTAACCCTAACCCTAAACCTAAACCGTAACCCTAACCCTAACCCTATCCCTAAAACCTAACCCTAACCCTAACCCTAACCCTAACCCTAACCTAACCCTAACCCTAACCCTAACACTGTCGCTAAACCTAACTCTGACCCTTAACGTCTCTCTATCTTTAACTCTAACCCTCACCCTGTAACTAACCCTGTCCCTAAACCTAACCTTAACCATCAGCCAAAACCTAAATTTAACTATAACCCTAACACTAAACCTAACCATGGCTCAAACCCGAAACGTGTACCTAAACATAACCCTAACCTTAACCCTAACACTAAACCCGAAACCCTAACACTAACCCTAACCATAAACCTAAACCCTAAACCCAAACCCTAACCCTAACGCTAACCCTAACCATAAACACTAAACCCTAACCCTAACCCTAACCCTAACCCTAACCCTAAACCCTAAACCCTAACACTAACCCTAACCCTAAAGCCTAAACCCTAACTCTAACCCTAACCCTAACCCTAAACCCTAAAACCTAACATTAACCCTAACCCTAACACTAAACCGTAACCCTAACCCTAAGCCTATCCCTAAAACCTAACCCTAACCCAAACCCTAACCCTAACACTCACCCTGTAACTAACCCTGTCCCTAAACCTAACCTTAACCATCAGCCAAAACCTAAACTTAACCATAACCCTAACACTAAAACTAAACATGTCTCAAACCCGAATCGTGTACCTAACACTAACCCTAAACTTAACCCTAACAGAAACCCGAAACCCTAACCCTAACCCTAACCCTAACAGTAAGCCCTAAATCTAACCCTAACCCTAACCCTAACCCTAAAGCCTAAATCCTAACTCTAACCCTAACCATAACCCTAACCCTTAACCCTAAGCCTATCCCTAAACCCTAACCCTAAAATGTAAACACTAACCCTCCCCTATTCCTAACCCTAACCCTAACCCTAACCCTAAACCCTAACGTAACCTGATTCCTAACACTAACACTGTCGCTAAACCTAACTCTGACCCTTACCGTCTCTCTAAACTTAACTCTAACCCTCACCCTGTCACTAAACCTGTCCCTAAAACTAACCTTAACCATCAGCCAAAACCAAAATTTAACTATAACCCTACACTAAACCTAACCATTTCCCAAACCCTAATCCTGCCCCTAACCCTAACCCTAACCCTAAACATAACCCTAACCCTAAATCCTAAACCCTAACCCTAACCCTAACCCTAAACCCTAACTCTAACCCTAACCCTAACCTAACCCTAACCCTAACCCTAACACTGTCGCTAAACCTAAATATGACCCATACCGTCTCTCCAACCTTAACTCTAACCCTCACCCTGTCACTAACCCTGTACCTAAACCTAAACTTAAGCATCAGACAAAACCTAAACTTAATATAACCCTAACAGTAAACCTAACCATGTCCCAAACCCTAATCCTGTCCCTAACCCTAAACCTAATGCTAACCCTAACCCTAACCCTAACCCTAAACCCTAAACCCTAACCTTAACCCTAACCCTAAACCTAAACCGTAACCCTAAACCTAACCCTATCCCTAAAACCTACACCTAACCCTAACCCTAACCCTAACCTAACCCTAACCCTAACACTGTCGCTAAACCTAACTCTGACACTTACCGTCTCTCTATCTTTAACTCTCACCCTCACCCTGTAACTAACCCTGTCCCTAAACTAACCTTAACCATCAGCCAAAACATAAACTTAACTATAACCCTAACACTAAACCTAACCATGTCTCAAAACCGAAACGTGTACCTAACCCTAACCCTAACCTTAAACCTAACACTAAACCCAAAACCCTAACACTAACCCTAACCCTAAACCTAAACCCTAAACCAAACACTAACCTTAACGCTAACCCTAACCATAAACACTAAACCCTAACCCTAACCCTAAACCTAACCCTAACCCTAACCCTAAACCCTAAACCCTAACACTAACCCTAACCCTAAAGCCTAAACCCTAACTCTAACCCTAACCCTAACCTAAACCCTAAACCCTAACCTTAACCCTAACCCTAAACCTAAATCGTAACCCTAACCCTAACCCTATCCCTAAAACCTAACCCTAACCCTAACCCTAACCCTAACCCTAACCCTAACCCTAAACCCTAACCTAACCTGATCCCTAACCCTAACACTGTCGCTAAACCTAACTCTGACCCTTACCGTCTCTCCAACCTTAACTCTAACCCTCACCCTGTCACTATCCCTGTACCTAAACCTAAACTTAAGCATCGGACAAAACCTAAACTTAATATAACCCTAACAGTAAACCTAACCATGTCCCAAACCCTAATCCTGCCCCTAACCCTAACCCTAACCCTAACCATAACCCTAATCCTAAAACCTAAACCCTAACCCTAACCCTAACACTGTCGCTAAACCTAACTCTGACCCTTAACGTCTCTCTATCTTTAACTCTAACCCTCACCCTGTAACTAACCCTGTCCCGAAACCTAACCTTAACCATCAGCCAAAACCTAAACTTAACTATAACCCTAACACTAAACCTAACCATGTCTCAAACCCGAATCATGTACCTAACCCTAACCATAACCTTAACCCTAACACTAAACCCGAAACCCTATCACTAACCCTAACCCTAAACCTAAACCCTAAACCCAAACCCTAACCCTAACGCTAACCCTAAACTTAAACACTAAACTCTAACCCTAACCCGAACCCTAACCCTAACCCTAAACCCTAAACCCTAACACTATCCCTAACCCTAAAGCCTAAACCCTAACTCTAACCCTAAACCCTAAACCCTAACCTTAACCCTAACCCTAAACCTAAACCGTAAACCTAACCCTAACCCTATCCCTAAAACCTAACCCTAACCCTAACCCTAACCCTAACCATAACCCTAACACTCACCCTGTAACTAACCCTGTCCCTAAACCTAACCTTAACCATCAGCCAAAACCTAAACTTAACCATAACCCTAACACTAAACCTAAACATGTCTCAAACCCGAATCGTGTACCTAACACTAACCCTAAACTTAACCCTAACCCGAAACCCGAAACCCTAACCCTAACCCTAACCCTAACCCTAAACCGTAAGCCCTAACTCTAACCCTAACCCTAACCCTAAAGCCTAAATCCTAACTCTAACCCTAACCCTAACCCTAACCCTATCCCTAAACCCTAACCCTAAAATGTAAACACTAACCCTCCCCTATTCCTAACCCTAACCCTAACCCTAACCCTAAACCCTAACCTAATCTGATTCCTAACACTAACACTGTCGCTAAACCTAACGCTGACCCTTACCGTCTCTCTAAACTTAACTCTAACCCTCACCCTGTCACTAAACCTGTCCCTAAAACTAACCTTAACCATCAGCCAAAACCAAAACTTAACTATAACCCTACACTAAACCTAACCATTTCCCAAACCGTAATCCTGACCCTAACCCTAACCCTAACCCTAACCATAACCCTAACCCTAAATCCTAAACCCTAACCCTAAACCTAAACCCTAACTCTAACCCTAACCCTAACCTAACCCTAACCCTAACCCTAACACTGTCGCTAAACCTAACTCTGACTCTTACCGTGTCTCTATCTTTAACTCTAACCCTCACCCTGTAACTAACCCTGTCCCTAAACCTAACCTTAACCATCAGCCAAAACCTAAACTTACCTATAACCCTAACACTAAACCTAACCATGTCTCAAACCCGAAACGTGTACCTAACCCTAACCCTAACCTTAACCCTAACACTAGACCCAAAACCCTAACCCTAACCCTAACCCTAACCCTAACCCTAAAGCCTAAACCCTAACTCTAACCGTAACCCTAACCCTAAACCCTAAACCCTAACCTGAACCCTAACCCTAAACCTAAACCGTAACCCTAACCCTAACCCTATCCCTAAAACCTAACCCTAACCCTAACCCTAACCCTAACCCTAACTCTAACCCTAACCCTAACCCTAACCCTATCCCTAAACCCTAACCCTAAAATGTAAACACTAACCCTCCCCTATTCCTAACCCTAACCCTAACCCTAACCCTAAACCCTAACCTAACCTGATCCCTAACCCTAACACTGTCGCTAAATCTAACTTTGACCCTTACCGTCTCTCCAACCTTAACTCTAACCCTCACCCTGTCACTAACCCTGTCCCTAAACCTAAACTTAAGCATCAGACAAAACCTAAACTTAATATTACCCTAACAGTAAACCTAACCATGTCCCAAACCGTAATCCTGTCCCTAACCCTAAACCTAATGCTAACCCTAACCCTAACCCTAACCCTAAACGCTAAACCCTAACCTTACCCCTAACCCTAAACCTAAACCGTAACCCTAACCCTAACCCTATCCCTGAAACCTAACCCTAACCCTAACCCTAACCCTAACCCTAACCCTAACCCTAACCCTAACCCTAAACCCTAAACCCTAACCTTACCCCTAACCCTAAACCTAAACCGTAACCCTAACCCTAACCCTATCCCTAAAACCTAACCCTAACCCTAACCCTAACCCTAACCCTAACCCTAACCTAACCCTAACCCTAACCCTAACACTGTCGCTAAACCTAACTCTGTACGTTTCCGTCTCTCTAACTTTAACTCTAACACTCACCCTGTAACTAACCCTGTCCCTAACCTTAACCTTAACCATCAGCCAAAACCTAAACTTAACCATAACCCTAACACTAAACTTAAATATGTCTCAAACCCGAATCGTGTACCTAACCCTAACCCTAAACTTAACCCTAACCCTAAACCCGAAACCCTAACCCTAACCCTAACCCTAAACCAGAAGCCCTAACTCTAACTCTAACCCTAACCCTAAAGCCTAAATCCTAACTCTAACCCTAACCCTAACCCTAACCCTAACCCTATCCCTAAAACCTAACCTAACCTGATCCCTAACACTAACACTGTCGCTAAACCTAACTCTGACCCTTACCGTCTCTCCAACCTTAACTCTAACCCTGACCCTGTCACTAACCCTGTCCCTAAACCTAAACTTAAGCATCAGACAAAACGTAAGCTTAATATAACCCTAACAGTAAACCTAACCATGTCCCAAACCCTAATCCTGCCCCTAACCCTAACCCTAACCCTAACCATAACCCTAACCCTAAATCCTAAACCCTAACCCTAACCCTACCCCTAAACCCTAACTCTAACCCTAACCCTAACCTAACCGTAACCCTAACCCTAACTCTGTCGCTAAACCTAACTCTGACCCTTACCGTCTCTCTATCTTTAACTCTAACCCTCACCCTGTAACTAACCCTGTCCCTAAACCTAACCGTAACCATCAGCCAAAACCTAAACTTAACTATAACCCTAACACTAAACCTAACCATGTCTCAAACCCGAAACGTGTACCTAACCCTAACCCTAACCGTAACCCTAACACTAAACCCGAAACCCTAACACTAAACCTAACCCTAAAACTAAACCCTAAACCCAAACCCTAACCCTAACGCTAACCCTAACCATAAACACTAAACCCTAACCCTAACCCTAACCCTAACCCTAAACCTAAACCCTAAAACCTAACACTAACCCTAACCCTAAAGCCTAAACCCTAACTCTAACCCTAACCCTAACCCTAAACCCTAAACCCTAACCTTAACCCTAACCCTAAACCTAAACCGTAACCCTAACCCTAACCCTATCCCTAAAACCTAACCCTAACCCTAACCCTAAACCTAACTCTAACCCTAACCCTAACCCTATCCCTAAACCCTAACCCTAAAATGTAAACAATAACCCTCCCCTATTCCTAACCCTAACCCTAACCCTAACCCTAAACCCTAACCTAACCTGATCCCTAACCCTAACACTGTCGCTAAACCTAACTCTGAACCTTACCGTCTCTCCAACCTTAACTCTAACCCTCACCCTGTCACTAACCCTGTCCCTAAACCTAAACTTAAGCATCAGACAAAACCTAAACTTAATATAATCCTAACAGTAAACCTAACCATGTCCCAAACCCTAATCCTGCCCCTAACCCTAACCCTAACCCTAACCATAACCCTAACCCTAAATCCTAAACCCTAACCCTAACCCTAAACCTAAACCCTAACAATAACCCTAACCCTAACCTAACCCTAACCCTAACACTGTCGCTAAACCTAACTCTGACCCTTAACGTCTCTCTATATTTAACTCTAACCCTCACCCTGTAACTAACCCTGTCACTAAACCTAACCTTAACCATCAGCCAAAACCTAAATTTAACTATAACCCTAACACTATACCTAACCATGGCTCAAACCCGAAACGTGTACCTAAACATAACCCTAACCTTAACCCTAACACTAAACCCGAAACCCTAACACTAACCCTAACCCTAAACCTAAACCCTAAACCCAAACCCTAACCCTAACGCTAACCCTAACCATAAACACTAAACCCTAACCCTAACCCTAACCCTAACCCTAACCCTAAACCCTAAACCCTAACACTAACCCTAACCCTAAAGTCTAAACCCTAACTCTAACCCTAACCCTAACCCTAAACCTAAACCGTAACCCTAACCCTAACCCTATCCCTAAAACCTAACCCTAACCATAACCCTAACCCTAACCCTAACTCTAACCCTAACCCTAAACCTAACACTATCCCTAAACTCTAACCCTAAAATGTAAACACTAACCCTCCCCTATTCCTAACCGTAACCCTAACGCTAACTCTAAACCCTAACCTAACCTGATCCCTAACCCTAACACTGTCGCTAAACCTAACTCTGACCCTTACCGTCTCTCCAACCTTAACTCTAACCCTCACGCTGTGACTAACCCTAACCCTAAACCCTAAACCCTAACCTTAACCCTAACCCTAAACCTAAACCGTAACCCTAACCCTAACCCTATCCCTAAAACCTAACCCTAACCCTAACCCTAACCCTAACCCTAACCTAACCCTAACCCTAACCCTAACACTGTCGCTAAACCTAACTCTGACCCTTAACGTCTCTCTATCTTTAACTCTAACCCTCACCCTGTAACTAACCCTGTCCCTAAACCTAACCTTAACCATCAGCCAAAACCTAAATTTAACTATAACCCTAACACTAAACCTAACCATGGCTCAAACCCGAAACGTGTACCTAAACATAACCCTAACCTTAACCCTAACACTAAACCCGAAACCCTAACACTAACCCTAACCATAAACCTAAACCCTAAACCCAAACCCTAACCCTAACGCTAACCCTAACCATAAACACTAAACCCTAACCCTAACCCTAACCCTAACCCTAACCCTAAACCCTAAACCCTAACACTAACCCTAACCCTAAAGCCTAAACCCTAACTCTAACCCTAACCCTAACCCTAAACCCTAAAACCTAACATTAACCCTAACCCTAACACTAAACCGTAACCCTAACCCTAAGCCTATCCCTAAAACCTAACCCTAACCCAAACCCTAACCCTAACACTCACCCTGTAACTAACCCTGTCCCTAAACCTAACCTTAACCATCAGCCAAAACCTAAACTTAACCATAACCCTAACACTAAAACTAAACATGTCTCAAACCCGAATCGTGTACCTAACACTAACCCTAAACTTAACCCTAACAGAAACCCGAAACCCTAACCCTAACCCTAACCCTAACAGTAAGCCCTAAATCTAACCCTAACCCTAACCCTAAACCTAAAGCCTAAATCCTAACTCTAACCCTAACCATAACCCTAACCCTTAACCCTAAGCCTATCCCTAAACCCTAACCCTAAAATGTAAACACTAACCCTCCCCTATTCCTAACCCTAACACTAACCCTAACCCTAAACCCTAACGTAACCTGATTCCTAACACTAACACTGTCGCTAAACCTAACTCTGACCCTTACCGTCTCTCTAAACTTAACTCTAACCCTCACCCTGTCACTAAACCTGTCCCTAAAACTAACCTTAACCATCAGCCAAAACCAAAATTTAACTATAACCCTACACTAAACCTAACCATTTCCCAAACCCTAATCCTGCCCCTAACCCTAACCCTAACCCTAAACATAACCCTAACCCTAAATCCTAAACCCTAACCCTAACCCTAACCCTAAACCCTAACTCTAACCCTAACCCTAACCTAACCCTAACCCTAACCCTAACACTGTCGCTAAACCTAAATCTGACCCTTACCGTCTCTCCAACCTTAACTCTAACCCTCACCCTGTCACTAACCCTGTACCTAAACCTAAACTTAAGCATCAGACAAAACCTAAACTTAATATAACCCTAACAGTAAACCTAACCATGTCCCAAACCCTAATCCTGTCCCTAACCCTAAACCTAATGCTAACCCTAACCCTAACCCTAACCCTAAACCCTAAACCCTAACCTTAACCCTAACCCTAAACCTAAACCATAACCCTAACCCTAACCCTATCCCTAAAACCTACACCTAACCCTAACCCTAACCCTAACCTATCCCTAACCCTAACACTGTCGCTAAACCTAACTCTGACACTTACCGTCTCTCTATCTTTAACTCTAACCCTCACCCTGTAACTAACCCTGTCCCTAAACCTAACCTTAACCATCAGCCAAAACCTAAACTTAACTATAACCCTAACACTAAACCTAACCATGTCTCAAACCCGAATCGTGTACCTAACCCTAACCATAACCTTAACCCTAACACTAAACCTGAAACCCTAACACTAACCCTAATCCTAAACCTAAACCCTAAACCCAAACCCTAACCCTAACGCTAACCCTAACCTTAAACACTAAACCCTAACACTAACCCTAACCCTAACCCTAACCCTAAACCCTAAACCCTAACACTATCCCTAACCCTAAAGCCTAAATCCTAACTCTAACCCTAACCCTAACCCTAAACCCTAAACCCTAACCTTAACCCTAACTCTAAACCTAAACCGTAACCCTAACCCTAACCCTATCCCTAAAACCTAACCCTAACCCTAACCCTAACCCTAACCCTAACTCTAACCCTAACCCTAACCCTAACCCTATCCCTAAACCCTAACCCTAAAATGTAAACACTAACCCTCCCCTATTCCTAACACTAACCCTAACGCTAACCCTAAACCCTAACCTAACCTGATCCCTAACCCTAACACTGTCGCTAAACCTAACTCTGACCCTTACCGTCTCTCCAACCTTAACTCTAACCCTCACCCTGTCACTAACCCTGTCCCTAAACCTAAACTTAAGCATCAGACAAAACCTAAACTTAATATAACCCTAACAGTAAACCTAACCATGTCCCAAACCCTAATCCTGCCCCTAACCCTAACCCTAACCATAACCCTAACCCTAAATCCTAAACCCTAACCCTAACCTTAAACCTAAACCCTAACTCTAACCCTAACCCTAACCTAACCCTAACCCTAACCCTAACACTATCGCTAAACCTAACTCTGACCCTTAACGTCTCTCTATATTTAACTCTAACCCTCACCCTGTAACTAACCCTGTCCCTAAACCTAACCTTAACCATCAGACAAAACCTAAACTTAACTATAACCCTAACACTAAACCTAACCATGTCTCAAACCCGAATCGTGTACCTAACCCTAACCATAACCTTAACCCTAACACTAAACCCGAAACCCAAACACTAACCCTAACCCTAAACCTAAACCCTAAACCCAAACCTAACCCTAACGCTAACCCTAACCTTAAACACTAAACCCTAACCCTAACCCTAACCCTAACCCTAACCCTAAACCCTAAACCCTAACACTATCCCTAACACTAAAGCCTAAACCCTAACTCTAACACTAACCCTAACCCTAAACCCTAAACCCTAACCTTAACCCTAACCCTAAACCTAAACCGTAACCCTAAACTTAACCCTATCCCTAAAACGTAACCCTAACCCTAACCCTAACCCTAACCCTAACTCTAACCCTAACCCTAACCCTAACCCTATCCCTAAACTCTAACCCTAAAATGTAAACACTAGCCCTCCCCTATTCCTAAACCTAACCCTAACGCTAACCCTAAACCCTAACCTAACCTGATCCCTAACCCTAACACTGTCGCTAAACCTAACTCTGACCCTTACCGTCTCTCCAACCTTAACTCTAACCCTCACCCTGTCACTAACCCTGTCCCTAAACCTAAACTTAAGCATCAGACAAAACCTAAACTTAATATAATCCTAACAGTAAACCTAACCATGTCCCAAACCCTAATCCTGCCCCTAACCCTAACCCTAACCCTAACCATAACCCTAACCCTAAATCCTAAACCCTAACCCTAACCCTAAACCTAAACCCTAACAATAACCCTAACCCTAACCTAACCCAACCCTAACACTGTCGCTAAACCTAACTCTGACCCTTAACGTCTCTCTATATTTAACTCTAACCCTCACCCTGTAACTAACCCTGTCACTAAACCTAACCTTAACCATCAGCCAAAACCTAAATTTAACTATAACCCTAACACTATACCTAACCATGGCTCAAACCCGAAACGTGTACCTAAACATAACCCTAACCTTAACCCTAACACTAAACCCGAAACCCTAACACTAACCCTAAACCTAAACCTAAACCCTAAACCCAAACCCTAACCCTAACGCTAACCCTAACCATAAACACTAAACCCTAACCCTAACCCTAACCCTAACCCTAACCCTAAACCCTAAACCCTAACACTAACCCTAACCCTAAAGTCTAAACCCTAACTCTAACCCTAACCCTAACCCTAAACCTAAACCGTAACCCTAACCCTAACCCTATCCCTAAAACCTAACCCTAACCATAACCCTAACCCTAACCCTAAGTCTAACCCTAACCCTAAACCTAACACTATCCCTAAACTCTAACCCTAAAATGTAAACACTAACCCTCCCCTATTCCTAACCGTAACCCTAACGCTAACTCTAAACCCTAACCTAACCTGATCCCTAACCCTAACACTGTCGCTAAACCTAACTCTGACCCTTACCGTCTCTCCAACCTTAACTCTAACCCTCACGCTGTGACTAACCCTAACCCTAAACCCTAAACCCTAACCTTAACCCTAACCCTAAACCTAAACCGTAACCCTAACCCTAACCCTATCCCTAAAACCTAACCCTAACCCTAACCCTAACCCTAACCCTAACCTAACCCTAACCCTAACCCTAACACTGTCGCTAAACCTAACTCTGACCCTTAACGTCTCTCTATCTTTAACTCTAACCCTCACCCTGTAACTAACCCTGTCCCTAAACCTAACCTTAACCATCAGCCAAAACCTAAATTTAACTATAACCCTAACACTAAACCTAACCATGGCTCAAACCCGAAACGTGTACCTAAACATAACCCTAACCTTAACCCTAACACTAAACCCGAAACCCTAACACTAAACCTAACCATAAACCTAAACCCTAAACCCAAACCCTAACCCTAACGCTAACCCTAACCATAAACACTAAACCCTAACCCTAACCCTAACCCTAACCCTAACCCTAAACCCTAAACCCTAACACTAACCCTAACCCTAAAGCCTAAACCCTAACTCTAACCCTAACCCTAACCCTAAACCCTAAAACCTAACATTAACCCTAACCCTAACACTAAACCGTAACCCTAACCCTAAGCCTATCCCTAAAACCTAACCCTAACCCAAACCCTAACCCTAACACTCACCCTGTAACTAACCCTGTCCCTAAACCTAACCTTAACCATCAGCCAAAACCTAAACTTAACCATAACCCTAACACTAAAACTAAACATGTCTCAAACCCGAATCGTGTACCTAACACTAACCCTAAACTTAACCCTAACAGAAACCCGAAACCCTAACCCTAACCCTAACCCTAACAGTAAGCCCTAAATCTAACCCTAACCCTAACCCTAAACCTAAAGCCTAAATCCTAACTCTAACCCTAACCATAACCCTAACCCTTAACCCTAAGCCTATCCCTAAACCCTAACCCTAAAATGTAAACACTAACCCTCCCCTATTCCTAACCCTAACCCTAACCCTAACCCTAAACCCTAACGTAACCTGATTCCTAACACTAACACTGTCGCTAAACCTAACTCTGACCCTTACCGTCTCTCTAAACTTAACTCTAACCCTCACCCTGTCACTAAACCTGTCCCTAAAACTAACCTTAACCATCAGCCAAAACCAAAATTTAACTATAACCCTACACTAAACCTAACCATTTCCCAAACCCTAATCCTGCCCCTAACCCTAACCCTAACCCTAAACATAACCCTAACCCTAAATCCTAAACCCTAACCCTAACCCTAACCCTAAACCCTAACTCTAACCCTAACCCTAACCTAACCCTAACCCTAACCCTAACACTGTCGCTAAACCTAAATCTGACCCTTACCGTCTCTCCAACCTTAACTCTAACCCTCACCCTGTCACTAACCCTGTACCTAAACCTAAACTTAAGCATCAGACAAAACCTAAACTTAATATAACCCTAACAGTAAACCTAACCATGTCCCAAACCCTAATCCTGTCCCTAACCCTAAACCTAATGCTAACCCTAACCCTAACCCTAACCCTAAACCCTAAACCCTAACCTTAACCCTAACCCTAAACCTAAACCGTAACCCTAAACCTAACCCTATCCCTAAAACCTACACCTAACCCTAACCCTAACCCTAACCTAACCCTAACCCTAACACTGTCGCTAAACCTAACTCTGACACTTACCGTCTCTCTATCTTTAACTCTCACCCTCACCCTGTAACTAACCCTGTCCCTAAACTAACCTTAACCATCAGCCAAAACATAAACTTAACTATAACCCTAACACTAAACCTAACCATGTCTCAAAACCGAAACGTGTACCTAACCCTAACCCTAACCTTAAACCTAACACTAAACCCAAAACCCTAACACTAACCCTAACCCTAAACCTAAACCCTAAACCAAACACTAACCTTAACGCTAACCCTAACCATAAACACTAAACCCTAACCCTAACCCTAAACCTAACCCTAACCCTAACCCTAAACCCTAAACCCTAACACTAACCCTAACCCTAAAGCCTAAACCCTAACTCTAACCCTAACCCTAACCTAAACCCTAAACCCTAACCTTAACCCTAACCCTAAACCTAAATCGTAACCCTAACCCTAACCCTATCCCTAAAACCTAACCCTAACCCTAACCCTAACCCTAACCCTAACCCTAACCCTAACCCTAAACCCTAACCTAACCTGATCCCTAACCCTAACACTGTCGCTAAACCTAACTCTGACCCTTACCGTCTCTCCAACCTTAACTCTAACCCTCACCCTGTCACTATCCCTGTACCTAAACCTAAACTTAAGCATCGGACAAAACCTAAACTTAATATAACCCTAACAGTAAACCTAACCATGTCCCAAACCCTAATCCTGCCCCTAACCCTAACCCTAACCCTAAACATAACCCTAATCCTAAAACCTAAACCCTAACCCTAACCCTAACACTGTCGCTAAACCTAACTCTGACCCTTAACGTCTCTCTATCTTTAACTCTAACCCTCACCCTGTAACTAACCCTGTCCCGAAACCTAACCTTAACCATCAGCCAAAACCTAAACTTAACTATAACCCTAACACTAAACCTAACCATGTCTCAAACCCGAATCATGTACCTAACCCTAACCATAACCTTAACCCTAACACTAAACCCGAAACCCTATCACTAACCCTAACCCTAAACCTAAACCCTAAACCCAAACCCTAACCCTAACGCTAACCCTAAACTTAAACACTAAACTCTAACCCTAACCCGAACCCTAACCCTAACCCTAAACCCTAAACCCTAACACTATCCCTAACCCTAAAGCCTAAACCCTAACTCTAACCCTAACTCTAACCCTAAACCCTAAACCCTAACCTTAACCCTAACCCTAAACCTAAACCGTAAACCTAACCCTAACCCTATCCCTAAAACCTAACCCTAACCCTAACCCTAACCCTAACCATAACCCTAACACTCACCCTGTAACTAACCCTGTCCCTAAACCTAACCTTAACCATCAGCCAAAACCTAAACTTAACCATAACCCTAACACTAAACCTAAACATGTCTCAAACCCGAATCGTGTACCTAACACTAACCCTAAACTTAACCCTAACCCGAAACCCGAAACCCTAACCCTAACCCTAACCCTAACCCTAAACCGTAAGCCCTAACTCTAACCCTAACCCTAACCCTAAAGCCTAAATCCTAACTCTAACCCTAACCCTAACCCTAACCCTATCCCTAAACCCTAACCCTAAAATGTAAACACTAACCCTCCCCTATTCCTAACCCTAACCCTAACCCTAACCCTAAACCCTAACCTAATCTGATTCCTAACACTAACACTGTCGCTAAACCTAACGCTGACCCTTACCGTCTCTCTAAACTTAACTCTAACCCTCACCCTGTCACTAAACCTGTCCCTAAAACTAACCTTAACCATCAGCCAAAACCAAAACTTAACTATAACCCTACACTAAACCTAACCATTTCCCAAACCGTAATCCTGACCCTAACCCTAACCCTAACCCTAACCATAACCCTAACCCTAAATCCTAAACCCTAACCCTAAACCTAAACCCTAACTCTAACCCTAACCCTAACCTAACCCTAACCCTAACCCTAACACTGTCGCTAAACCTAACTCTGACTCTTACCGTCTCTCTATCTTTAACTCTAACCCTCACCCTGTAACTAACCCTGTCCCTAAACCTAACCTTAACCATCAGCCAAAACCTAAACTTACCTATAACCCTAACACTAAACCTAACCATGTCTCAAACCCGAAACGTGTACCTAACCCTAACCCTAACCTTAACCCTAACACTAGACCCAAAACCCTAACCCTAACCCTAACCCTAACCCTAACCCTAAAGCCTAAACCCTAACTCTAACCGTAACCCTAACCCTAAACCCTAAACCCTAACCTGAACCCTAACCCTAAACCTAAACCGTAACCCTAACCCTAACCCTATCCCTAAAACCTAACCCTAACCCTAACCCTAACCCTAACCCTAACTCTAACCCTAACCCTAACCCTAACCCTATCCCTAAACCCTAACCCTAAAATGTAAACACTAACCCTCCCCTATTCCTAACCCTAACCCTAACCCTAACCCTAAACCCTAACCTAACCTGATCCCTAACCCTAACACTGTCGCTAAATCTAACTTTGACCCTTACCGTCTCTCCAACCTTAACTCTAACCCTCACCCTGTCACTAACCCTGTCCCTAAACCTAAACTTAAGCATCAGACAAAACCTAAACTTAATATTACCCTAACAGTAAACCTAACCATGTCCCAAACCGTAATCCTGTCCCTAACCCTAAACCTAATGCTAACCCTAACCCTAACCCTAACCCTAAACGCTAAACCCTAACCTTACCCCTAACCCTAAACCTAAACCGTAACCCTAACCCTAACCCTATCCCTGAAACCTAACCCTAACCCTAACCCTAACCCTAACCCTAACCCTAACCCTAACCCTAACCCTAAACCCTAAACCCTAACCTTACCCCTAACCCTAAACCTAAACCGTAACCCTAACCCTAACCCTATCCCTAAAACCTAACCCTAACCCTAACCCTAACCCTAACCCTAACCCTAACCTAACCCTAACCCTAACCCTAACACTGTCGCTAAACCTAACTCTGTACGTTTCCGTCTCTCTAACTTTAACTCTAACACTCACCCTGTAACTAACCCTGTCCCTAACCTTAACCTTAACCATCAGCCAAAACCTAAACTTAACCATAACCCTAACACTAAACTTAAATATGTCTCAAACCCGAATCGTGTACCTAACCCTAACCCTAAACTTAACCCTAACCCTAACCCGAACCCTAACCCTAACCCTAAACCCTAAACCCTAACACTATCCCTAACCCTAAAGCCTAAACCCTAACTCTAACCCTAACTCTAACCCTAAACCCTAAACCCTAACCTTAACCCTAACCCTAAACCTAAACCGTAAACCTAACCCTAACCCTATCCCTAAAACCTAACCCTAACCCTAACCCTAACCCTAACCATAACCCTAACACTCACCCTGTAACTAACCCTGTCCCTAAACCTAACCTTAACCATCAGCCAAAACCTAAACTTAACCATAACCCTAACACTAAACCTAAACATGTCTCAAACCCGAATCGTGTACCTAACACTAACCCTAAACTTAACCCTAACCCGAAACCCGAAACCCTAACCCTAACCCTAACCCTAACCCTAAACCGTAAGCCCTAACTCTAACCCTAACCCTAACCCTAAAGCCTAAATCCTAACTCTAACCCTAACCCTAACCCTAACCCTATCCCTAAACCCTAACCCTAAAATGTAAACACTAACCCTCCCCTATTCCTAACCCTAACCCTAACCCTAACCCTAAACCCTAACCTAATCTGATTCCTAACACTAACACTGTCGCTAAACCTAACGCTGACCCTTACCGTCTCTCTAAACTTAACTCTAACCCTCACCCTGTCACTAAACCTGTCCCTAAAACTAACCTTAACCATCAGCCAAAACCAAAACTTAACTATAACCCTACACTAAACCTAACCATTTCCCAAACCGTAATCCTGACCCTAACCCTAACCCTAACCCTAACCATAACCCTAACCCTAAATCCTAAACCCTAACCCTAAACCTAAACCCTAACTCTAACCCTAACCCTAACCTAACCCTAACCCTAACCCTAACACTGTCGCTAAACCTAACTCTGACTCTTACCGTCTCTCTATCTTTAACTCTAACCCTCACCCTGTAACTAACCCTGTCCCTAAACCTAACCTTAACCATCAGCCAAAACCTAAACTTACCTATAACCCTAACACTAAACCTAACCATGTCTCAAACCCGAAACGTGTACCTAACCCTAACCCTAACCTTAACCCTAACACTAGACCCAAAACCCTAACCCTAACCCTAACCCTAACCCTAACCCTAAAGCCTAAACCCTAACTCTAACCGTAACCCTAACCCTAAACCCTAAACCCTAACCTGAACCCTAACCCTAAACCTAAACCGTAACCCTAACCCTAACCCTATCCCTAAAACCTAACCCTAACCCTAACCCTAACCCTAACCCTAACTCTAACCCTAACCCTAACCCTAACCCTATCCCTAAACCCTAACCCTAAAATGTAAACACTAACCCTCCCCTATTCCTAACCCTAACCCTAACCCTAACCCTAAACCCTAACCTAACCTGATCCCTAACCCTAACACTGTCGCTAAATCTAACTTTGACCCTTACCGTCTCTCCAACCTTAACTCTAACCCTCACCCTGTCACTAACCCTGTCCCTAAACCTAAACTTAAGCATCAGACAAAACCTAAACTTAATATTACCCTAACAGTAAACCTAACCATGTCCCAAACCGTAATCCTGTCCCTAACCCTAAACCTAATGCTAACCCTAACCCTAACCCTAACCCTAAACGCTAAACCCTAACCTTACCCCTAACCCTAAACCTAAACCGTAACCCTAACCCTAACCCTATCCCTGAAACCTAACCCTAACCCTAACCCTAACCCTAACCCTAACCCTAACCCTAACCCTAACCCTAAACCCTAAACCCTAACCTTACCCCTAACCCTAAACCTAAACCGTAACCCTAACCCTAACCCTATCCCTAAAACCTAACCCTAACCCTAACCCTAACCCTAACCCTAACCCTAACCTAACCCTAACCCTAACCCTAACACTGTCGCTAAACCTAACTCTGTACGTTTCCGTCTCTCTAACTTTAACTCTAACACTCACCCTGTAACTAACCCTGTCCCTAACCTTAACCTTAACCATCAGCCAAAACCTAAACTTAACCATAACCCTAACACTAAACTTAAATATGTCTCAAACCCGAATCGTGTACCTAACCCTAACCCTAAACTTAACCCTAACCCTAAACCCGAAACCCTAACCCTAACCCTAACCCTAAACCAGAAGCCCTAACTCTAACTCTAACCCTAACCCTAAAGCCTAAATCCTAACTCTAACCCTAACCCTAACCCTAACCCTAACCCTATCCCTAAAACCTAACCTAACCTGATCCCTAACACTAACACTGTCGCTAAACCTAACTCTGACCCTTACCGTCTCTCCAACCTTAACTCTAACCCTGACCCTGTCACTAACCCTGTCCCTAAACCTAAACTTAAGCATCAGACAAAACGTAAGCTTAATATAACCCTAACAGTAAACCTAACCATGTCCCAAACCCTAATCCTGCCCCTAACCCTAACCCTAACCCTAACCATAACCCTAACCCTAAATCCTAAACCCTAACCCTAACCCTACCCCTAAACCCTAACTCTAACCCTAACCCTAACCTAACCGTAACCCTAACCCTAACTCTGTCGCTAAACCTAACTCTGACCCTTACCGTCTCTCTATCTTTAACTCTAACCCTCACCCTGTAACTAACCCTGTCCCTAAACCTAACCGTAACCATCAGCCAAAACCTAAACTTAACTATAACCCTAACACTAAACCTAACCATGTCTCAAACCCGAAACGTGTACCTAACCCTAACCCTAACCGTAACCCTAACACTAAACCCGAAACCCTAACACTAAACCTAACCCTAAACCTAAACCCTAAACCCAAACCCTAACCCTAACGCTAACCCTAACCATAAACACTAAACCCTAACCCTAACCCTAACCCTAACCCTAAACCTAAACCCTAAAACCTAACACTAACCCTAACCCTAAAGCCTAAACCCTAACTCTAACCCTAACCCTAACCCTAAACCCTAAACCCTAACCTTAACCCTAACCCTAAACCTAAACCGTAACCCTAACCCTAACCCTATCCCTAAAACCTAACCCTAACCCTAACCCTAAACCTAACTCTAACCCTAACCCTAACCCTATCCCTAAACCCTAACCCTAAAATGTAAACAATAACCCTCCCCTATTCCTAACCCTAACCCTAACCCTAACCCTAAACCCTAACCTAACCTGATCCCTAACCCTAACACTGTCGCTAAACCTAACTCTGAACCTTACCGTCTCTCCAACCTTAACTCTAACCCTCACCCTGTCACTAACCCTGTCCCTAAACCTAAACTTAAGCATCAGACAAAACCTAAACTTAATATAATCCTAACAGTAAACCTAACCATGTCCCAAACCCTAATCCTGCCCCTAACCCTAACCCTAACCATAACCCTAACCCTAAATCCTAAACCCTAACCCTAACCCTAAACCTAAACCCTAACAATAACCCTAACCCTAACCTAACCCTAACCCTAACACTGTCGCTAAACCTAACTCTGACCCTTAACGTCTCTCTATATTTAACTCTAACCCTCACCCTGTAACTAACCCTGTCACTAAACCTAACCTTAACCATCAGCCAAAACCTAAATTTAACTATAACCCTAACACTATACCTAACCATGGCTCAAACCCGAAACGTGTACCTAAACATAACCCTAACCTTAACCCTAACACTAAACCCGAAACCCTAACACTAACCCTAACCCTAAACCTAAACCCTAAACCCAAACCCTAACCCTAACGCTAACCCTAACCATAAACACTAAACCCTAACCCTAACCCTAACCCTAACCCTAACCCTAAACCCTAAACCCTAACACTAACCCTAACCCTAAAGTCTAAACCCTAACTCTAACCCTAACCCTAACCCTAAACCTAAACCGTAACCCTAACCCTAACCCTATCCCTAAAACCTAACCCTAACCATAACCCTAACCCTAACCCTAACTCTAACCCTAACCCTAAACCTAACACTATCCCTAAACTCTAACCCTAAAATGTAAACACTAACCCTCCCCTATTCCTAACCGTAACCCTAACGCTAACTCTAAACCCTAACCTAACCTGATCCCTAACCCTAACACTGTCGCTAAACCTAACTCTGACCCTTACCGTCTCTCCAACCTTAACTCTAACCCTCACGCTGTGACTAACCCTAACCCTAAACCCTAAACCCTAACCTTAACCCTAACCCTAAACCTAAACCGTAACCCTAACCCTAACCCTATCCCTAAAACCTAACCCTAACCCTAACCCTAACCCTAACCCTAACCTAACCCTAACCCTAACCCTAACACTGTCGCTAAACCTAACTCTGACCCTTAACGTCTCTCTATCTTTAACTCTAACCCTCAACCTGTAACTAACCCTGTCCCTAAACCTAACCTTAACCATCAGCCAAAACCTAAATTTAACTATAACCCTAACACTAAACCTAACCATGGCTCAAACCCGAAACGTGTACCTAAACATAACCCTAACATTAACCCTAACACTAAACCCGAAACCCTAACACTAACCCTAACCATAAACCTAAACCCTAAACCCAAACCCTAACCCTAACGCTAACCCTAACCATAAACACTAAACCCTAACCCTAACCCTAACCCTAACCCTAACCCTAAACCCTAAACCCTAACACTAACCCTAACCCTAAAGCCTAAACCCTAACTCTAACCCTAACCCTAACCCTAAACCCTAAAACCTAACATTAACCCTAACCCTAACACTAAACCGTAACCCTAACCCTAAGCCTATCCCTAAAACCTAACCCTAACCCAAACCCTAACCCTAACACTCACCCTGTAACTAACCCTGTCCCTAAACCTAACCTTAACCATCAGCCAAAACCTAAACTTAACCATAACCCTAACACTAAAACTAAACATGTCTCAAACCCGAATCGTGTACCTAACACTAACCCTAAACTTAACCCTAACAGAAACCCGAAACCCTAACCCTAACCCTAACCCTAACAGTAAGCCCTAAATCTAACCCTAACCCTAACCCTAAACCTAAAGCCTAAATCCTAACTCTAACCCTAACCATAACCCTAACCCTTAACCCTAAGCCTATCCCTAAACCCTAACCCTAAAATGTAAACACTAACCCTCCCCTATTCCTAACCCTAACCCTAACCCTAACCCTAAACCCTAACGTAACCTGATTCCTAACACTAACACTGTCGCTAAACCTAACTCTGACCCTTACCGTCTCTCTAAACTTAACTCTAACCCTCACCCTGTCACTAAACCTGTCCCTAAAACTAACCTTAACCATCAGCCAAAACCAAAATTTAACTATAACCCTACACTAAACCTAACCATTTCCCAAACCCTAATCCTGCCCCTAACCCTAACCCTAACCCTAAACATAACCCTAACCCTAAATCCTAAACCCTAACCCTAACCCTAACCCTAAACCCTAACTCTAACCCTAACCCTAACCTAACCCTAACCCTAACCCTAACACTGTCGCTAAACCTAAATCTGACCCTTACCGTCTCTCCAACCTTAACTCTAACCCTCACCCTGTCACTAACCCTGTACCTAAACCTAAACTTAAGCATCAGACAAAACCTAAACTTAATATAACCCTAACAGTAAACCTAACCATGTCCCAAACCCTAATCCTGTCCCTAACCCTAAACCTAATGCTAACCCTAACCCTAACCCTAACCCTAAACCCTAAACCCTAACCTTAACCCTAACCCTAAACCTAAACCGTAACCCTAAACCTAACCCTATCCCTAAAACCTACACCTAACCCTAACCCTAACCCTAACCTAACCCTAACCCTAACACTGTCGCTAAACCTAACTCTGACACTTACCGTCTCTCTATCTTTAACTCTCACCCTCACCCTGTAACTAACCCTGTCCCTAAACTAACCTTAACCATCAGCCAAAACATAAACTTAACTATAACCCTAACACTAAACCTAACCATGTCTCAAAACCGAAACGTGTACCTAACCCTAACCCTAACCTTAAACCTAACACTAAACCCAAAACCCTAACACTAACCCTAACCCTAAACCTAAACCCTAAACCAAACACTAACCTTAACGCTAACCCTAACCATAAACACTAAACCCTAACCCTAACCCTAAACCTAACCCTAACCCTAACCCTAAACCCTAAACCCTAACACTAACCCTAACCCTAAAGCCTAAACCCTAACTCTAACCCTAACCCTAACCTAAACCCTAAACCCTAACCTTAACCCTAACCCTAAACCTAAATCGTAACCCTAACCCTAACCCTATCCCTAAAACCTAACCCTAACCCTAACCCTAACCCTAACCCTAACCCTAACCCTAACCCTAAACCCTAACCTAACCTGATCCCTAACCCTAACACTGTCGCTAAACCTAACTCTGACCCTTACCGTCTCTCCAACCTTAACTCTAACCCTCACCCTGTCACTATCCCTGTACCTAAACCTAAACTTAAGCATCGGACAAAACCTAAACTTAATATAACCCTAACAGTAAACCTAACCATGTCCCAAACCCTAATCCTGCCCCTAACCCTAACCCTAACCCTAACCATAACCCTAATCCTAAAACCTAAACCCTAACCCTAACCCTAACACTGTCGCTAAACCTAACTCTGACCCTTAACGTCTCTCTATCTTTAACTCTAACCCTCACCCTGTAACTAACCCTGTCCCGAAACCTAACCTTAACCATCAGCCAAAACCTAAACTTAACTATAACCCTAACACTAAACCTAACCATGTCTCAAACCCGAATCATGTACCTAACCCTAACCATAACCTTAACCCTAACACTAAACCCGAAACCCTATCACTAACCCTAACCCTAAACCTAAACCCTAAACCCAAACCCTAACCCTAACGCTAACCCTAAACTTAAACACTAAACTCTAACCCTAACCCGAACCCTAACCCTAACCCTAAACCCTAAACCCTAACACTATCCCTAACCCTAAAGCCTAAACCCTAACTCTAACCCTAACTCTAACCCTAAACCCTAAACCCTAACCTTAACCCTAACCCTAAACCTAAACCGTAAACCTAACCCTAACCCTATCCCTAAAACCTAACCCTAACCCTAACCCTAACCCTAACCATAACCCTAACACTCACCCTGTAACTAACCCTGTCCCTAAACCTAACCTTAACCATCAGCCAAAACCTAAACTTAACCATAACCCTAACACTAAACCTAAACATGTCTCAAACCCGAATCGTGTACCTAACACTAACCCTAAACTTAACCCTAACCCGAAACCCGAAACCCTAACCCTAACCCTAACCCTAACCCTAAACCGTAAGCCCTAACTCTAACCCTAACCCTAACCCTAAAGCCTAAATCCTAACTCTAACCCTAACCCTAACCCTAACCCTATCCCTAAACCCTAACCCTAAAATGTAAACACTAACCCTCCCCTATTCCTAACCCTAACCCTAACCCTAACCCTAAACCCTAACCTAATCTGATTCCTAACACTAACACTGTCGCTAAACCTAACGCTGACCCTTACCGTCTCTCTAAACTTAACTCTAACCCTCACCCTGTCACTAAACCTGTCCCTAAAACTAACCTTAACCATCAGCCAAAACCAAAACTTAACTATAACCCTACACTAAACCTAACCATTTCCCAAACCGTAATCCTGACCCTAACCCTAACCCTAACCCTAACCATAACCCTAACCCTAAATCCTAAACCCTAACCCTAAACCTAAACCCTAACTCTAACCCTAACCCTAACCTAACCCTAACCCTAACCCTAACACTGTCGCTAAACCTAACTCTGACTCTTACCGTCTCTCTATCTTTAACTCTAACCCTCACCCTGTAACTAACCCTGTCCCTAAACCTAACCTTAACCATCAGCCAAAACCTAAACTTACCTATAACCCTAACACTAAACCTAACCATGTCTCAAACCCGAAACGTGTACCTAACCCTAACCCTAACCTTAACCCTAACACTAGACCCAAAACCCTAACCCTAACCCTAACCCTAACCCTAACCCTAAAGCCTAAACCCTAACTCTAACCGTAACCCTAACCCTAAACCCTAAACCCTAACCTGAACCCTAACCCTAAACCTAAACCGTAACCCTAACCCTAACCCTATCCCTAAAACCTAACCCTAACCCTAACCCTAACCCTAACCCTAACTCTAACCCTAACCCTAACCCTAACCCTATCCCTAAACCCTAACCCTAAAATGTAAACACTAACCCTCCCCTATTCCTAACCCTAACCCTAACCCTAACCCTAAACCCTAACCTAACCTGATCCCTAACCCTAACACTGTCGAGAAATCTAACTTTGACCCTTACCGTCTCTCCAACCTTAACTCTAACCCTCACCCTGTCACTAACCCTGTCCCTAAACCTAAACTTAAGCATCAGACAAAACCTAAACTTAATATTACCCTAACAGTAAACCTAACCATGTCCCAAACCGTAATCCTGTCCCTAACCCTAAACCTAATGCTAACCCTAACCCTAACCCTAACCCTAAACGCTAAACCCTAACCTTACCCCTAACCCTAAACCTAAACCGTAACCCTAACCCTAACCCTATCCCTGAAACCTAACCCTAACCCTAACCCTAACCCTAACCCTAACCCTAACCCTAACCCTAAACCCTAAACCCTAACCTTACCCCTAACCCTAAACCTAAACCGTAACCCTAACCCTAACCCTATCCCTAAAACCTAACCCTAACCCTAACCCTAACCCTAACCCTAACCCTAACCTAACCCTAACCCTAACCCTAACACTGTCGCTAAACCTAACTCTGTACGTTTCCGTCTCTCTAACTTTAACTCTAACACTCACCCTGTAACTAACCCTGTCCCTAACCTTAACCTTAACCATCAGCCAAAACCTAAACTTAACCATAACCCTAACACTAAACTTAAATATGTCTCAAACCCGAATCGTGTACCTAACCCTAACCCTAAACTTAACCCTAACCCTAAACCCGAAACCCTAACCCTAACCCTAACCCTAAACCAGAAGCCCTAACTCTAACTCTAACCCTAACCCTAAAGCCTAAATCCTAACTCTAACCCTAACCCTAACCCTAACCCTAACCCTATCCCTAAAACCTAACCTAACCTGATCCCTAACACTAACACTGTCGCTAAACCTAACTCTGACCCTTACCGTCTCTCCAACCTTAACTCTAACCCTGACCCTGTCACTAACCCTGTCCCTAAACCTAAACTTAAGCATCAGACAAAACGTAAGCTTAATATAACCCTAACAGTAAACCTAACCATGTCCCAAACCCTAATCCTGCCCCTAACCCTAACCCTAACCCTAACCATAACCCTAACCCTAAATCCTAAACCCTAACCCTAACCCTACCCCTAAACCCTAACTCTAACCCTAACCCTAACCTAACCGTAACCCTAACCCTAACTCTGTCGCTAAACCTAACTCTGACCCTTACCGTCTCTCTATCTTTAACTCTAACCCTCACCCTGTAACTAACCCTGTCCCTAAACCTAACCGTAACCATCAGCCAAAACCTAAACTTAACTATAACCCTAACACTAAACCTAACCATGTCTCAAACCCGAAACGTGTACCTAACCCTAACCCTAACCGTAACCCTAACACTAAACCCGAAACCCTAACACTAAACCTAACCCTAAACCTAAACCCTAAACCCAAACCCTAACCCTAACGCTAACCCTAACCATAAACACTAAACCCTAACCCTAACCCTAACCCTAACCCTAAACCTAAACCCTAAAACCTAACACTAACCCTAACCCTAAAGCCTAAACCCTAACTCTAACCCTAACCCTAACCCTAAACCCTAAACCCTAACCTTAACCCTAACCCTAAACCTAAACCGTAATCCTAACCCTAACCCTATCCCTAAAACCTAACCCTAACCCTAACCCTAAACCTAACTCTAACCCTAACCCTAACCCTATACCTAAACCCTAACCCTAAAATGTAAACAATAACCCTCCCCTATTCCTAACCCTAACCCTAACCCTAACCCTAAACCCTAACCTAACCTGATCCCTAACCCTAACACTGTCGCTAAACCTAACTCTGACCCTTACCGTCTCTCCAACCTTAACTCTAACCCTCACCCTGTCACTAACCCTGTCCCTAAACCTAAACTTAAGCATCAGACAAAACCTAAACTTGATATAACCCTAACAGTAAACCTAACCATGTCCCAAACCCTAATCCTGTCCCTAAACCTAAACCTAATGCTAACCCTAACCCTAACCCTAACCCTAAACCCTAAACCCTAACCTTAACCCTAACCCTAAACCTAAGCCATAACCCTAACCCTAACCCTATCCCTAAAACCTAACCCTAACCCTAACCCTAACACTGTCGCTAAACCTAACTCTGTACCTTACCGTCTCTCTAACTTTAACTCTAACCCTCACCCTGTAACTAACCCTGTCCCTAAACCTAACCTTAACCATCAGCCAAAACCTAAACTTAACCATAACCCTAACACTAAACCTAAACATGTCTGAAACCCGAATCGTGTACCTAACCCTAACCCTAAACTTAACCCTAACCCTAAACCCGAAACCCTAACCCTAACCCTAACCCTAACCCTAAACCGTAAGCCCTAACTCTAACCCTAACCCTATCTCTAAAGCCTAAATCCTAACTCTAAGGCTAACGCTAACCCTAACCCTAACCCTATCCCTAAACCCTAACCCTAAAATGTAAACACTAACCCTCCCCTATTCCTAACCCTAACCCTAACCCTAACCCTAAACCCTAACCTAACCTGATCCCTAACCCTAACACTGTCGCTAAATCTAACTTTGACCCTTACCGTCTCTCCAACCTTAACTCTAACCCTCACCCTGTCACTAACCCTGTCCCTAAACCTAAACTTAAGCATCAGACAAAACCTAAACTTAATATTACCCTAACAGTAAACCTAACCATGTCCCAAACCCTAATCCTGTCCCTAACCCTAAACCTAATGCTAACCCTAACCCTAACCCTAACCCTAAACCCTAAACCCTAACCTTACCCCTAACCCTAAACCTAAACCGTAACCGTAACCCTAACCCTATCCCTAAAACCTAACCCTAACCCTAACCCTAACCCTAACCCTAACCCTAACCTAACCCTAACCCTAACCCTAACACTGTCGCTAAACCTAACTCTGTACCTTACCGTCTCTCTAACTTTAACTCTAACACTCACCCTGTAACTAACCCTGTCCCTAACCTTAACCTTAACCATCAGCCAAAACCTAAACTTAACCATAACCCTAACACTAAACTTAAATATGTCTCAAACCCGAATCGTGTACCTAACCCTAACCCTAAACTTAACCCTAACCCTAAACCCGAAACCCTAACCCTAACCCTAACCCTAAACCAGAAGCCCTAACTCTAACTCTAACCCTAACCCTAAAGCCTAAATCCTAACTCTAACCCTAACCCTAACCCTAACCCTAACCCTATCCCTAAAACCTAACCTAACCTGATCCCTAACACTAACACTGTCGCTAAACCTAACTCTGACCCTTACCGTCTCTCCAACCTTAACTCTAATCCTGACCCTGTCACTAACCCTGTCCCTAAACCTAAACTTAAGCATCAGACAAAACGTAAGCTTAATATAACCCTAACAGTAAACCTAGCCATGTCCCAAACCCTAATCCTGCCCCTAACCCTAACCCTAACCATAACCATAACCATAACCCTAAATCCTAAACCCTAACCCTAACCCTAACCCTAAACCCTAACTCTAACCCTAACCCTAACCTAACCGTAACCCTAACCCTAACACTGTCGCTAAACCTAACTCTGACCCTTACCGTCTCTCTATCTTTAACTCTAACCCTCACCCTGTAACTAACCCTGTCCCTAAACCTAACCGTAACCATCAGCCAAAACCTAAACTTAACTATAACCCTAACACTAAACCTAACCATGTCCCAAACCCTAATCCTGCCCCTAACCCTAACCCTAACCCTAACCATAACCCTAACCCTAAATCCTAAACCCTAACCCTAACCCTAACCCTAAACCCTAACTCTAACCCTAACCCTAACCTAACCGTAACCCTAACCCTAACACTGTCGCTAAACCTAACTCTGACCCTTACCGTCTCTCTATCTTTAACTCTAACCCTCTCCCTGTAACTAACCCTGTCCCTAAACCTAACCGTAACCATCAGCCAAAACCTAAACTTAACTATAACCCTAACACTAAACCTCACCATGTCTCAAACCCGAAACGTGTACCTAACCCTAACCCTAACCGTAACCCTAACACTAAACCCGAAACCCTAACACTAACCCTAACCCTAAACCTAAACCCTAAACCCAAACCCTAACCCTAACGCTAACCCTAACCATAAACACTAAACCCTAACCCTAACCCTAACCCTAACCCTAAACCTAAACCCTAAAACCTAACACTAACCCTAACCCTAAAGCCTAAACCCTAACTCTAACCCTATCCCTAACCCTAAACCCTAAACCCTAACCTTAACCCTAACCCTAAACCTAAACCGTAACCCTAACCCTAAACCTATCCCTAAAACCTAACCCTAACCCTAACCCTAAACCTAAATCTAACACTAACCCTAACCCTATCCATAAACCCTAACCCTAAAATGTAAACACTAACCCTCCCCTATTCCTAACCCTAACCCTAACCCTAACCCTAAACCCTAACCTAACCTGATCCCTAACCCTAACACTGTCACTAAACCTAACTTTGACCCTTACCGTCTCTCCAACCTTAACTCTAACCCTCACCCTGTCACTAACCCTGTCCCTAAACCTAAACTTAAGCATCAGACAAAACCTAAACTTAATATTACCCTAACAGTAAACCTAACCGTGTCCCAAACCCTAATCCTGTCCCTAACCCTAAACCTAATGCTAACCCTAACCCTAACCCTAACCCTAAACCCTAAACCCTAACCTTACCCCTAACCCTAAACCTAAACCGTAACCCTAACCCTAACCCTATCCCTAAAACCTAACCCTAACCCTAACCCTAACCCTAACCCTAACCCTAACCTAACCCTAACCCTAACCCTAACTCTAACTCTAACCCTAACCCTAAAGCCTAAATCCTAACTCTAACCCTAACCCTAACCCTAACCCTAACCCTATCCCTAAAACCTAACCGTAAAATGTAAACACTAACCCTCCCCTATTCCTAACCCTAACACTAACCCTACCCCTAAACCCTAACCTAACCTGATCCCTAACACTAACACTGTCGCTAAACCTAACTCTGACCCTTACCGTCTCTCCAACCTTATCTCTAACCCTGACCCTGTCACTAACCCTGTCCCTAAACCTAAACTTAAGCATCAGACAAAACCTAAGCATAATATAACCCTAACAGTAAACCTAACCATGTCCCAAACCCTAATCCTGCCCCTAACCCTAACCTAACCGTAACCCTAACCCTAACACTGTCGCTAAACCTAACTCTGACCCTTACCGTCTCCCTATCTTTAACTCTAACCCTCACCCTGTAACTAACCCTGTCCCTAAACCTTACCTTAACCATCAGCCAAAACCTAAACTTAACTATAACCTTAACACTAAACCTAACCATGTCTCAAACCCGAAACGTGTACCTAACCCTAACCTTAACCGTAACCCTAACACTAAACCCGAAACCCTAACACTAACCCAAACCCTAAACCTAAACCCTAAACCCAAACCCTAACCCTAACGCTAACCCTAACCATAAACACTAAACCCTAAACCTAACCCTAACCCTAACCATAAACCTAAACCCTAAACCCTAACACTAACCCTAACCCTAAAGCCTAAACCCTAACTCTAACCCTAACCCTAACCCTATCCCTAAAACCTAACCCTAACCCTAACCCTAACCCTAACTCTAACCCTAACCCTAACCCTATCCCTAAACCCTAACCCTAAAATGTAAACACTAACCCTCCCCTATTCCTAACCCTAACCCTAACCCTAACCCTAAACCTAACCTAACCTGATCCCTAACCCTAACACTGTCGCTAAACCTAACTCTGACCCTTACCGTCTCTCCAACCTTAACTCTAACCCTCACCCTGTCACTAACCCTGTCCCTAAACCTAAACTTAAGCATCAGACAAAACCTAAACTTAATATAACCCTAACAGTAAACCTAACCATGTCCCAAACCCTAATCCTGTCCCTAAACCTAAACCTAATGCTAACCCTAACCCTAACCCTAACCCTAAACCCTAAACCCTAACCTTAAACCTAACCCTAAACCTAAACCGTAACCCTAACCCTAACCCTATCCCTAAAACCTAACCCTAACCCTAACCCAAACCCTAACCCTAACATAACCCTAACCCTAACCCTAACACTGTCGCTAAACCTAACTCTGTACCTTACCGTCTCTCTAACTTAACTCTAACCCTCACCCTGTAACTAACCCTGTCCCTAAACCTAACCTTAACCATCAGCCAAAACCTAAACTTAACTGTAACCCTAACACTAAACCTAAACATGTCTCAAACCCGAATCGTGTACCTAACCCTAACCATAACCTTAACACTAACACTAAACCCGAAACCCTAACACTAACCCTAACCCTAAACCTAAACCCTAAACCCAAACCCTAAACCTAACGCTAACCCTAACCTTAAACACTAAACCCTAACCCTAACCCTAATCCTAACCCTAACCCTAAACCCTAAACCCTAACACTATCCCTAACCCTAAAGCCTAAACCCTAACTCTAACACTAACTCTAACCCTAAACCCTAAACCCTAACCTTAACCCTAACCCTAAACCTAAACCGTAACCCTAACGCTAACCCTATCCCTAAAACCTAACCCTAACCCTAACCCTAACCCTAACCCTAACCCTAACACTCACCCTGTAACTAACCCTGTCCCTAAACCTAACCTTAACCATCAGCCAAAACCTAAACTTAACCATAACCCAAACACTAAACCTAAACATGTCTCAAACCCGAATCTTGTACCTAACACTAACCCTAAACTTAACCCTAACCCGAAACCCGAAACCCTAACCCTAACCCTAACCCTAACCCTAAACCGTAAGCCCTAACTCTAACCCTAACCCTAACCCTAAAGCCTAAATCCTAACTCTAACCCTAACCCTAACCCTAACCCTAACCCTATCCCTAAACCCTAACCCTAAAATGTAAACACTAACCCTCCCCTATTCCTAACCCTAACCCTAACCCTAACCCTAAACCCTAACCTAATCTGATTCCTAACACTAACACTGTCGCTAAACCTAACTCTGACCCTTACCGTCTCTCTAAACTTAACTCTAACCCTCACCCTCTCACTAAACCTGTCCCTAAAACTAACCTTAACCATCAGCCAAAACCAAAACTTAACTATAACCCTACACTAAACCTAACCATTTCCCAAACCGTAATCCTGACCCTAACCCTAACCCTAACCCTAACCATAACCCTAACCCTAAATCCTAAACCCTAACCCTAACCCTAAACCCTAACTCTAACCCTAACCCTAACCTAACACTAACCCTAACCCTAACACTGTCGCTAAACCTAACTCTGACTCTTACCGTCTCTCTATCTTTAACTCTAACCCTCACCCTGTAACTAACCCTGTCCCTAACCTTAACCTTAACCATCAGCCAATACCTAAACTTAACCATAACCCTAACACTAAACCTAAACATGTCTCAAACCCGAATCGTGTACCTAACGCTAACCCTAAACTTAACCCTAACCCTAAACCCGAAACCCTAACCCTAACCCTAACCCTAACCCTGAATCAGAAGCCCTAACTCTAACTCTAACCCTAACCCTAAAGCCTAAATCCTAACTCTAACCCTAACCCTAACCCTATCCCTAAACCCTAACCCTAAAATGTAAACACTAACCCTCCCCTATTCCTAACCCTAACCCTAACCCTAACCCTAAACCCTAACCTAACCTGATCCCTAACCCTAACACTGTCGCTAAACCTAACTCTGACCCTTACCGTCTCTCCAACCTTAACTCTAAACCTCACCCTGTCACTAACCCTGTCCCTAAACCTAAACTTAAGCATCAGACAAAACCTAAACTTAATATAACCCTAACACTAAACCTAACCATGTCTAAAACCCGAAACGTGTACCTAACCCTAACCCTAAACCTAAACCCTAAACCCAAACCCTAACCCTAACGCTAACCCTAACCATAAACACTAAACCCTAACCCTAACCCTAACCCTAACCCTAAACCCTAAACCCTAACACTAACCCTAACCCTAAAGCCTAAACCCTAACTCTAACCCTAACCCTAACCGTAAACCCTAAACCCTAACCTTAACCCTAACCCTAAACCTAAACCGTAACCCTAACCCTAAGCCTATCCCTAAAACCTAACCCTAACCCTAACCCTAAACCTAACACTAACTCTAATCCTAACCCTAACCCTAACCCTATCCCTAAACCCTAACCCTGAAATGTAAACACAAACCCTCCCCTATTCCTAAGCCTAACCCTAACCTTAACCCTGAACCCTAACTTAACCTGATCCCTAACCCTAACACTGTCGCTAAACCTAACTCTGACCCTTACCGTCACTCCAACCTTAACTCTAACCCTCAGCCTGTCACTAACCCTGTCCCTAAACCTAAACTTAAGCATCAGACAAAACCTAAACTTAATATAACCCTAACAGTAAACCTAACCATGTCCCAAACCCTAATCCTGTCCCTAACCCTAAACCTAATGCTAACCCTAACCCTAACCCTAACCCTAAACCCTAAACACTAACCTTAACCCTAACCCTAAACCTAAACGGTAACACTAACCCTAACCCTATCCCTAAAACCTAACCCTAACCCTAACCCTAACCCTAACCCTAACCTATCCCTAACCCTAACACTGTCGCTAAACCTAACTCTGTACCTTACCGTCTCTCTAACTTTAACTCTAACCCTCACCCTGTAACTAACCCTGTCCCTAAACCTAACCTTAACCATCAGCCAAAACCTAAACTTAACCATAACCCTAACACTAAACCTAAACATGTCTCAAACCCGAATCGTGTACCTAACGCTAACCCTAAACTTAACCCTAACCCTAAACCCGAAACCCTAACCCTAACCCTAACCCTAACCCTGAATCAGAAGCCCTAACTCTAACTCTAACCCTAACCCTATCCCTAAACCCTAACCCTAAAATGTAAACACTAACCCTCCCCTATTCCTAACCCTAACCCTAACCCTAACCCTAAACCCTAACCTAACCTGATCCCTAACACTAACACTGTCGCTAAACCTAACTCTGACCCTTACCATCTCTCCAACCTTAACTCTAACCCTCACCCTGTCACTAACCCTGTCCCTAAACCTAAACTTAAGCATCAGACAAAACCTAAACTTAATATAACGCTAACAGTAAACCTAACCATGTCCCAAACCCTAATCCTGCCCCTAAACCTAACCCTAACCCTAACCATAACCCTAACCCTAAATCCTAAACCCTAACACTAACCCTAACCCTAAACCCTAACTCTAACCCTAAACCTAACCTAACCGTAACCCTAACCCTAACACTGTCGCTAAACCTAACTCTGACCCTTACCGTCTCTCTATCTTTAACTCTAACCCTCACCCTGTAACTAACCCTGTCCCTAAACCTAACCTTAACCATCAGCCAAAACCTAAACTTAACTATAACCCTAACACTAAACCTAACCATGTCTCAAACCCGAAACGTGTACCTAACCCTAACCCTAACCGTAACCCTAACACTAAACCCGAAACCCTAACACTAACCCTATCCCTAAAACCTAACCCTAACCCTAACCCTAACCCTAACCCTAACCCTAACCTTAACCCTAACACTAAACCCGAAACCCTAACACTAACCCTAACCCTAAACCTAAACCCTAAACCGAAACCCTAACCCTAATGCTAACCGTAACCATAAACACTAAACCCTAACCCTAACCCTAACCCTAACCCTAACCCTAACCCTAAACCCTAAACCCTAACACTAACCCTAACCCTAAAGCCTAAACCCTATATCTAACCCTAACCCTAACCCTAAACCCTAAACCCTAACCTTAACCCTAACCCTAAACCTAAACCGTAATCCTAACCCTAACCCTAACCCTAACCCTAACCGCAACCCTAACTCTAACCCTAACCCTAACCCTAACCCTATCCCTAAACCCTAACCCTAAAATGTAAACACTAACCCTCCCCTATTCCTAACCCTAACCCTAACCCTAACCCTAAACCCTAACCTAACTTGATCCCTAACCCTAACACTGTCGCTAAACCTAACTCTGACCCTTACCGTGTCTCCAACCTTAACTCTAACCCTCACCCTGTCACTAACCCTGTCCCTAAACCTAAACTTAATCATCAGACAAAACCTAAACTTAATATAACCCTAACAGTAAAACTAACCATGTCCCAAAACCTAATCCTGCCCCTAACCCTAAACCCTAACCTTAACCCTAACCCTAAACCTAAACGGTAACCCTAACCCTAACACTATCCCTAAAACCTAACCCTAACCCTAACCCTAACTCTAACCCTAACCCTAACCCTAACCCTATCCCTAAACCCTAACCCTAAAATGTAAACACTAACCCTCCCCTATTCCTAACCCTAACCCTAACCCTAACCCTAAACCCTAACCTAACCTGATCCCTAACCCTAACACTGTCGCTAAACCAAATCTGACCCTTACCGTCTCTCCAACCTTAACTCTAACCCTCACCCTGTCACTAACCCTGTCCCTAAACCTAAACTTAAGCATCAGACAAAACCTAAACTTAATATAACCCTAACATTAACCCTACCATGTCCCAAACCCTAATCCTGTCCCTAACCCTAAACCTAATGCTAACCCTAACCCTAACCCTAAACCCTAAACCCTAACCTTAACCCTAACCCTAAACCTAAACCGTAACCCTAACCCTAACCCTATCCCTAAAACCTAACCCTAACCCTAACCCAAACCCTAACCCTAACATAACCCTAACCCTAACCCTAACACTGTCGCTAAACCTAACTCTGTACCTTACCGTCTCTCTAACTTAACTCTAACCCTCACCCTGTAACTAACCCTGTCCCTAAACCTAACCTTAACCATCAGCCAAAACCTAAACTTAACTGTAACCCTAACACTAAACCTAAACATGTCTCAAACCCGAATCGTGTACCTAACCCTAACCATAACCTTAACACTAACACTAAACCCGAAACCCTAACACTAACCCTAACCCTAAACCTAAACCCTAAACCCAAACCCTAAACCTAACGCTAACCCTAACCTTAAACACTAAACCCTAACCCTAACCCTAATCCTAACCCTAACCCTAAACCCTAAACCCTAACACTATCCCTAACCCTAAAGCCTAAACCCTAACTCTAACACTAACTCTAACCCTAAACCCTAAACCCTAACCTTAACCCTAACCCTAAACCTAAACCGTAACCCTAACGCTAACCCTATCCCTAAAACCTAACCCTAACCCTAACCCTAACCCTAACCCTAACCCTAACACTCACCCTGTAACTAACCCTGTCCCTAAACCTAACCTTAACCATCAGCCAAAACCTAAACTTAACCATAACCCAAACACTAAACCTAAACATGTCTCAAACCCGAATCTTGTACCTAACACTAACCCTAAACTTAACCCTAACCCGAAACCCGAAACCCTAACCCTAACCCTAACCCTAACCCTAAACCGTAAGCCCTAACTCTAACCCTAACCCTAACCCTAAAGCCTAAATCCTAACTCTAACCCTAACCCTAACCCTAACCCTAACCCTATCCCTAAACCCTAACCCTAAAATGTAAACACTAACCCTCCCCTATTCCTAACCCTAACCCTAACCCTAACCCTAAACCCTAACCTAATCTGATTCCTAACACTAACACTGTCGCTAAACCTAACTCTGACCCTTACCGTCTCTCTAAACTTAACTCTAACCCTCACCCTCTCACTAAACCTGTCCCTAAAACTAACCTTAACCATCAGCCAAAACCAAAACTTAACTATAACCCTACACTAAACCTAACCATTTCCCAAACCGTAATCCTGACCCTAACCCTAACCCTAACCCTAACCATAACCCTAACCCTAAATCCTAAACCCTAACCCTAACCCTAAACCCTAACTCTAACCCTAACCCTAACCTAACACTAACCCTAACCCTAACACTGTCGCTAAACCTAACTCTGACTCTTACCGTCTCTCTATCTTTAACTCTAACCCTCACCCTGTAACTAACCCTGTCCCTAACCTTAACCTTAACCATCAGCCAATACCTAAACTTAACCATAACCCTAACACTAAACCTAAACATGTCTCAAACCCGAATCGTGTACCTAACGCTAACCCTAAACTTAACCCTAACCCTAAACCCGAAACCCTAACCCTAACCCTAACCCTAACCCTGAATCAGAAGCCCTAACTCTAACTCTAACCCTAACCCTAAAGCCTAAATCCTAACTCTAACCCTAACCCTAACCCTATCCCTAAACCCTAACCCTAAAATGTAAACACTAACCCTCCCCTATTCCTAACCCTAACCCTAACCCTAACCCTAAACCCTAACCTAACCTGATCCCTAACACTAACACTGTCGCTAAACCTAACTCTGACCCTTACCATCTCTCCAACCTTAACTCTAACCCTCACCCTGTCACTAACCCTGTCCCTAAACCTAAACTTAAGCATCAGACAAAACCTAAACTTAATATAACCCTAACAGTAAACTTAACCATGTCCCAAACCCTAATCCTGCCCCTAACCCTAACCCTAACCCTAACCATAACCCTAACCCTAATCCTAAACCCTAACACTAACCCTAACCCTAAACCCTAACTCTAACCCTAACCCTAACCTAACCGTAACCCTAACCCTAACACTGTCGCTAAACCTAACTCAGACCCTTACCGTCTCTCTATCTTTAACTCTAACCCTCACCCTGTCACTAACCCTGTCCCTAAACCTAACCTTAACCATCAGCCAAAACCTAAACTTAACTATAACCCTAACACTAAACCTAACCATGTCTCAAACCCGAAACGTGTACCTAACCCTAACCCTAACCGTAACCCTAACACTAAACCCGAAACCCTAACACTAACCCTATCCCTAAAACCTAACCCTAACCCTAACCCTAACCCTAACCCTAACCCTAACCTTAACCCTAACACTAAACCCGAAACCCTAACACTAACCCTAACCCTAAACCTAAACCCTAAACCGAAACCCTAACCCTAATGCTAACCGTAACCATAAACACTAAACCCTAACCCTAACCCTAACCCTAACCCTAACCCTAAACCCTAAACCCTAACACTAACCCTAACCCTAAAGCCTAAACCCTAACTCTAACCCTAACCCTAACCCTAAACCCTAAACCCTAACCTTAACCCTAACCCTAAACCTAAACCGTAATCCTAACCCTAACCCTAACCCTAACCCTAACCGCAACCCTAACTCTAACCCTAACCCTAACCCTAACCCTATCCCTAAACCCTAACCCTAAAATGTAAACACTAACCCTCCCCTATTCCTAACCCTAACCCTAACCCTAACCCTAAACACTAACCTAACCTGCTCCCTAACCCTAACACTGTCGCTAAACCTAACTCTGACCCTTACCGTGTCTCCAACCTTAACTCTAACCCTCACCCTGTCACTAACCCTGTCCCTAAACCTAAACTTAATCATCAGACAAAACCTAAACTTAATATAACC
>CM063098.1:31727649-31737649 GCA_031876335.1 Hipposideros larvatus | reverse complement strand
ACTAAACCCGAAACCCTAACACTAACCCTAACCCTAAACCTAAACCCTAAACCGAAACCCTAACCCTAATGCTAACCGTAACCATAAACACTAAACCCTAACCCTAACCCTAACCCTAACCCTAAACCCTAAACCCTAACACTAACCCTAACCCTAAAGCCTAAACCCTAACTCTAACCCTAACCCTAACCCTAAACCCTAAACCCTAACCTTAACCCTAACCCTAAACCTAAACCGTAATCCTAACCCTAACCCTAACCCTAACCCTAACCGTAACCCTAACTCTAACCCTAACCCTAACCCTATCCCTAAACCCTAACCCTAAAATGTAAACACTAACCCTCCCCTATTCCTAACCCTAACCCTAACCCTAACCATAAACCCTAACCTAACCTGCTCCCTAACCCTAACACTGTCGCTAAACCTAACTCTGACCCTTACCGTGTCTCCAACCTTAACTCTAACCCTCACCCTGTCACTAACCCTGTCCCTAAACCTAAACTTAATCATCAGACAAAACCTAAACTTAATATAACCCTAACAGTAAACCTAACCATGTCCCAAAACCTAATCCTGCCCCTAACCCTAAACCCTAACCTTAACCCTAACCCTAAACCTAAACCATAACCCTAACCCTAACCCTATCCCTAAAACCTAACCCTAACCCTAACCCTAACTCTAACCCTAACCCTAACCCTAACCCTATCCCTAATCCCTAACCCTAAAATGTAAACACTAACCCTCCCCTATTCCTAACCCTAACCCTAACCCTAACCCTAAACCCTAACCTAACCTGATCCCTAACCCTAACACTGTCGCTAAACCTAACTCTGACCCTTACCGTCTCTCCAACCTTAACTCTAACCCTCACCCTGTCACTAACCCTGTCCCTAAACCTAAACTTAAGCATCAGACAAAACCTAAACTTAATATAACCCTAACAGTAAACCTAACCATGTCCCAAACCCTAATCCTGTCCCTAACCCTAAACCTAATCCTAACCCTAACCCTAACCATAACCCTAAACCCTAAACCCTAACCTGAACCCTAACCCTAAACCTAAACCGTAACCCTAACCCTAACCCTATCCCTAAAACCTAACCCTAACCCTAAACCTAACCTACCCCTAACCCTAACCTAACCCTAACCCTAACCCTAACACTGTCGCTAAACCTAACTCTGTACCTTACCGTCTCTCTAACTTTAACTCTAACCCTCACCCTGTAACTAACCCTGTCCCTAAACCTAACCTTAACCATCAGCCAAAACCTAAACTTAACTATAACCCTAACACTAAACCTAAACATGTCTCAAACCCGAATAGTGTACCTAACCCTAACCATAACCTTAACACTAACACTAAACCCGAAACCCTAACACTAACCCTAACCCTAAACCTAAACCCTAAACCCAAAACCTAAACCTAACGCTAACCCTAACCTTAAACACTAAACACTAACCCTAACCCTAACCCTAACCCTAACCCTAAACCCTAAACCCTAACACTATCCCTAACCCTAAAGCCTAAACCCTAACTCTAACCCTAACTCTAACCCTAAACCGTAAACCCTAACCTTAACCCTAACCCTAAACCTAAACCGTAACCCTAACCCTAACCCTATCCCTAAAACCTAACCCTAACCCTAACCCTAACCCTAACCCTAACCCTAAAACTCACCCTGTGACTAACCCTGTCCCTAAACCTAACCTTAACCATCAGCCAAAACCTAAACTTAACCATAACCCTAACACTAAACCTAATCATGTCTCAAACCCGAATCTTGTACCTAACACTAACCCTAAACTTAACCGTAACCCGAAACCCGAAACCCTAACCCTAACCCTAACCCTAAACCGAAAGCCCTAACTCTAACCCTAACCCTAACCCTAAAGCCTAAATCCTAACTCTAACCCTAACCCTAAACCTAACCCTAACCCTATCCCTACACCCTAACCCTAAAATGTAAACACTAACCCTCCCCTATTCCTAACCCTAACCCTAAACCTAACCCTAAACCCTAACCTAATCTGATTGCTAACACTAACACGGTCGCTAAACCTAACTCTGACCCTTACCGTCTCTCTAAACTTAACTCTAACCCTCACCCTGTCACTAAACCTGTCCCTAAAACTAACCTTAACCATCAGCCAAAACCAAAACTTAACTATAACCCTACACTAAACCTAACCATTTCCCAAACCGTAATCCTGACCCTAACCCTAACCCTAACCCTAATCATAACCCTAACCCTAAATCCTAAACCCTAACCCTAACCCTAAACCCTAACTCTAACCCTAACCCTAACCTAACACTAACCCTAACCCTAACACTGTCGCTAAACCTAACTCTGACTCTTACCGTCTCTCTATCTTTAACTCTAACCCTCACCCTGTAACTAACCCTGTCCCTAAACCTAACCTTAACCATCAGCCAAAACCTAAACTTAACTATAACCCTAACACTAAACCTAACCATGTCTCAAACCCGAAACGTGTACCTAACCCTAACCCTAACCTTAACCTAACACTAAACCCAAAACCCTAACCCTAACCCTAACCCTAACCCTAACCCTAAAGCCTAAACCCTAACTCTAACCGTAACCCTAACCCTAAACCCTAAACCCTAACCTGAACCCTAACCCTAAACCTAAACCGTAACCCTAACCCTAACCCTATACCTAAAACCTAACCCTAACACTAACCCTAACCCTAACCCTAACTCTAACCATAACCCGAACTCTAACCCTATCCCTAAACCCTAACCCTAAAATGTAAACACTAACCCTCCCCTATTCCTAACCCTAACCCTAACCCTAACCCTAAACCCTAACCTAACCTGATCCCTAACCCTAACACTGTCGCTAAACCTAACTCTGACCCTTACCGTCTCTCCAACCTTAACTCTAACCCTCACCCTGTCACTAACCCTGTCCCTAAACCTAAACTTAAGCATCAGACAAAACCTAAACTTAATATAACCCTAACAGTAAACCTAACCATGTCCCAAACCCTAATCCTGTCCCTAACCCTAACCCTAACCCTAACACTAACCCTAACCCTAAACCTAAACACTAAGCCCAAAACCTAAACCTAACGCTAACCCTAACCATAAACCCTAAATCCTAACACTAACCCTAACGCTAAAGCCTAAACCCTAACTCTAACCCTAACCCTAACACTAAACCCTAAACCCTAACCTTAACCCTAATCCTAAACCTAAACCGTGACCCTAACCCTAACCCTATCCCTAAAACCTACACCTAACCCTAATCCTAAACCTAACCTAACCCTAAACCTAACCCTAACACTGTCGCTAAACCTAACTCTGACACTTACCGTCTCTCTATCTTTAACTCTAACCCTCACCCTGTAACTAACCCTGTCCCAAAACCTAACCTTAACCATCAGCCAAAACCTAAACTTAACTATAACCCTAACACTAAACCTAACCATGTCTCAAACCCGAATCGTGTTCCTAACCCTAACCATAACCTTAACCCTAACACTAAACCCGAAACCCTAACACTAACCCTAACCCTAAACCTAAACCCTAAACACAAACCCTAACCCTAACGCTAACCCTAACCTTAAACACAAAACCCTAACCCTAACCCTAACCCTAACCCTAAACCCTAAACCCTAACACTATCCCTAACCCTAAAGCCTAAACCCTAACTCTAACACTAACCCTTACCCTAAACCCTAAACCCTAACCTTAACCCTAACCCTAATCCTAAACCGTAACCCTAACCCTAACCCTATCCCTAAAACCTAACCCTAACCCTAACCCTAACCCTAACCCTATCTCTAACCCTAACCCTAAACCTAACCCTATCCCTAAACGCTAACCCTAAAATGTAAACACTAACCCTCCCCTATTCGTAACCCTAACCCTAACGCTAACCCTAAACCCTAACCTAACCTGATCCCTAACCCTAACACTGTCGCTAAACCTAACTCTGACCCTTACCGTCTCTCCAACCTTAACTCTAGCCCTCACCCTGTCACTAACCCTGTCCCTAAACCTAAACTTAAGCATCAGACAAAACCTAAACTTAATATAACCCTAACAGTAAACCTAACCATGTCCCAAACCCTAATCCTGCCCCTAACCCTAACCCTAACCCTAACCCTAACCATAACCCTAACCCTAACACTCACCCTGTAACTAACCCTGTCCCTAAACCTAACCTTAACCATCAGCCAAAACCTAAACTTAACCATAACCCTAACACTAAACCTAAACATGTCTCAAACCCGAATCGTGTACCTAACACTAACCCTAAACTTAACCCTAACCCGAAACCCGAAACCCTAACCCTAACCCTAACCCTAACCCTAAACTGTAAGCCCTAACTCTAACCCTAACCCTAACCCTAAAGCCTAAATCCTAATTCTAACCCTAACCCTAACCCTAACCCTAACCCTAAACCCTAACGTAACCTGATTCCTAACACTAACACTGTCGCTAAACCTAACTCTGACCCTTACCATCTCTCTAAACTTAACTCTAACCCTCACCCTGTCACTAAACCTGTCCCTAAAACTAACCTTAACCATCAGCCAAAACCAAAATTTAACTATAACCCTACACTAAACCTAACCATTTCCCAAACCCTAATCCTGCCCCTAACCCTAACCCTAACCCTAACCATAACCTTAACCCTAAATCCTAAACCCTAACCCTAACCCTAACCCTAAACCCTAACTCTAACCCTAACCCTAACCTAACCCTAACCCTAACCCTAACACTGTCGCTAAACCTAACTCTGACCCTTACCGTCTCTCTATCTTTAACTCTCACCCTTACCCTGTAACTAACCCTGTCCCTAAACCTAACCTTAACCATCAGCCAAAACCTAAACTTAACTATAACCCTAACACTAAACCTAACCATGTCTCAAACCCGAAACGTGTACCTAACCCTAAACCTAACCTTAACCATAACACTAAACCCAAAACCATAACACTAACCATAAACCTAAACCTAAACCCTAAACCCAAACCTCAACCCTAACGCTAACCCTAACCATAAACACTAAACCCTAACCCTAACCCTAACCCTAACCCTAAACCCTAAACCCTAACACTAACCCTAACCCTAAAGCCTAAACCCTAACTCTAACCCTAACCCTAACCCTAAACCCTAAACCCTAACCTTAACCCTAACCCTAAACTTAAACCGTAACCCTAACCCTAACCCTATCCCTAAAACCTAACCCTAACCCTAACCCTAACCCTAACCCTAACACTAACCCTAAACCCTAACCTAACCTGATCCCTAACCCTAACACTGTCGCTAAACCTAACTCTGACCCTTACCGTCTCTCCAACCTTAACTCTAACCCTCACCCTGTCACTAACCCTGTCCCTAAACCTAACTTAAGCATCAGACAAATCCTAAACTTAATATAACCCTAACAGTAAACCTAACCATGTCCCAAACCCTAATCCTGCACCTAACCCTAACCCTAACCCTAACCATAACCCTAATCCTAAATCCTAAACCCTAACCCTAACCCTAACCCTAAACCCTAACTCTAACACTAACTCTAACCCTAACACTGTCGCTAAACCTAACTCTGACCCTTACCGTCTCTCTATCTTTAACTCTAACCCTCACCCTGAAACTAACCCTGTCCCGAAACCTAACCTTACCCATCAGCCAAAACCTAAAATTAACTATAACCCTAACACTAAACCTAACCATGTCTAAAACCCGAAACGTGTACCTAACCCTAACCCTAAACCTAAACCCTAAACCCAAACCATAACCCTAACGCTAACCCTAACCATAAACACTAATCCCTAACCCTAACCCTAACCCTAACCCTAAACCCTAACACTAACCCTAACCCTAAAGCCTAAACCCTAACTCTAACCCTAACCCTAACCCTAAACCCTAACCTAACCTGATCCCTAACCCTAACACTGTCGCTAAACCTAACTCTGACCCTTACCGTCTCTCCAACCTTAACTCTAACCCTCACCCTGTCACTATCCCTGTCCCTAAACCTAAACTTATGCATCAGACAAAACCTAAACTTAATATAACCCTAACAGTAAACCTAACCATGTCCCAAACCCTAATCCTGCCCCTAACCCTAACCCTAACCCTAACCATAACCCTAATCCTAAATCCTAAACCCTAACCCTAACCCTAACCCTAAACCCTAACTCTAACCCTAACCCTAACCATAACACTGTCGCTAAACCTAACTCTGACCCTTACCGTCTCTCTATCTTTAACTCTAACCCTCACCCTGTAACTAACCCTGTCCCGAAACCTAACCTTAACCATCAGCCAAAACCTAAACTTAACTATAACCCCAACACTAAACCTAACCATGTCTAAAACCCGAAACGTGTACCTAACCCTAACCCTAAACCTAAACCCTAAACCCAAACCCTAACCCTAACGCTAACCCTAACCATAAACACTAATCCCTAACCCTAACCCTAACCCTAACCCTAACCCTAAACCCTAAACCCTAACACTAACCCTAACCCTAAAGCCTAAACCCTAACTCTAACCCTAACCCTAACCCTAAACCATAAACCCTAACCTTAACCCTAACCCTAAACCTAAACCGTAACCCTAACCCTAACCCTATCCCTAAAACCTAACCCTAACCCTAACCCTAACCCTAACACTAACTCTAACACTAACCCTAACCCTAACCCTATCCCTAAACCCTAACCCTGAAATGTAAACACTAACCCTCCCCTATTCCTCACCCTAACCCTAACCTTCACCCTAAACCCTAACCTAACCTGATCCCTAACCCTAACACTGTCGCTAATCCTAACTCTGACCCTTACCGTCACTCCAACCTTAACTCTAACCCTCAGCCTGTCACTAACCCTGTCCCTAAACCTAAACTTAAGCATCAGACAAAACCTAAACTTAATATAACCCTAACAGTAAACCTAACCATGTCCCAAACCCTAATCCTGTCCCTAACCCTAACCCTAACCCTAACCCTAACCCTAACCCTAAAGCCTAAATCCTAACTCTAACCGTAACCCTAACCCTAAACCCTAAACCCTAACCTGAACCCTAACCCTAAACCTAAACCGTAACCCTAACCCTAACCCTATCCCTAAAACCTAACCCTAACCCTAACCCTAACCCTAACCCTAACTCTAACCCTAACCCTAACCCTAACCCTATCCCTAAACCCTAACCCTAAAATGTAAACACTAACCCTCCCCTATTCCTAACCCTAACACTAACCCTAACCCTAAACCCTAACCTAACCTGATCCCTAACCCTAACACTGTCGCTAAACCTAACTCTGACCCTTACCGTCTCTCCAACCTTAACTCTAACCCTCACCCTGTCACTAACCCTGTCCCTAAACCTAAACTTAAGCATCAGACAAAACCTAAACTTAATATAACCCTAACAGTAAACCTAACCATGTCCCAAACCCTAATCCTGTCGCTAACCCTAACCCTAACCCTAACACTAACCCTAACCCTAAACCTAAACACTAAACCCAAAACCTAAACCTAACGCTAACCTTAACCATAAACACTAAACCCTAACCCTAACCCTAACCCTAACCCTAACCCTAAACCCTAAATCCTAACACTAACCCTAACGCTAAAGCCTAAACCCTAACTCTAACCCTAACCCTAACATTAAACCATAAACCCTAACCTTAACCCTAACCCTAAACCTAAACCGTAACCCTAACCCTAACCCTATCCATAAAACATACACCTAACCCTAATCCTAAACCTAACCTAACCCTAAACCTAACCCTAACACTGTCGCTAAACCTAACTCTGACACTTACCGTCTCTCTATCTTTAACTCTAACCCTAACCCTGTAACTAACCCTGTCCCAAAACCTAACCTTAACCATCAGCCAAAACCTAAACTTAACTATAACCCTAACACTAAACCTAACCATGTCTCAAACCCGAATCGTGTTCCTAACCCTAACCATAACCTTAACCCTAACACTAAACCCGAAACCCTAACACTAACCCTAACCCTAAACCTAAACCCTAAACCCAAACCCTAACCCTAACGCTAACCCTAAACTTAAACACTAAACCCTAACCCTAACCCTAACCCTAACCCTAACCCTAAACACTAAACCCTAACACTATCCCTAACCCTAAAGCCTAAACCCTAACTTTAACCCTAACCCTAACCCTAAACCCTAAACCCTAACCTTAACACTAACCCTAAACCTAAACCGTAACCCTAACCCTAACCCTATCCCTAAAACCTAACCCTAACGCTAACCCTAACCCTAACTCTAACCCTAACCCTAACCCTAACCCTAACACTCACCCTGTAACTAACCCTGTCCCTAAACCTAACCTTAACCATCAGCCAAAACCTAAACTTAACCATAACCCTAACACTAAACCTAAACATGTCTCAAACCCGAATCGTGTACCTAACACTAACCCTAAACTTAACCCTAACCCGAAACCCGAAACCCTAACCCTAACCCTAACCCTAACCCTAAAACGTAAGCCCTAACTCTAACCCTAACCCTAACCCTAAAGCCTAATCCTAACTCTAACCCTAACCCTAACCCTAACCCTAACCCTATCCCTAAACCCTAACCCTAAAATGTAAACACTAAACCTCCCCTATTCCTAACCCTAACCCTAACCCTAACCCTAAACCCTAACGTAACCTGATTCCTAACACTAACACTGTCGCTAAACCTAACTCTGACCCTTACCATCTCTCTAAACTTAACTCTAACCCTCACCCTGTCACTAAACCTGTCCCTAAAACTAACCTTAACCATCAGCCAAAACCAAAACTTAACTATAACCCTACACTAAACCTAACCATTTCCCAAACCCTAATCCTGCCCCTAACCCTAACCCTAACCCTAACCATAACCCTAACCCTAAATCCTAAACCCTAACCCTAACCCTAACCCTAAACCCTAACTCTAACCATAACCCTAACCTAACCCTAACCCTAACCCTATCACTGTCGCTAAACCTAACTCTGACTCTTACCGTCTCTCTATCTTTAACTCTCACCCTCACCCTGTAACTAACCCTGTCCCTAAACCTAACCTTAACCATCAGCCAAAACCTAAACTTAACTATAACCCTAACACTAAACCTAACCATGTCTCAAACCCGAAACGTGTACCTAACCCTAAACCTAACCTTAACCCTAACACTAAACCCAAAACCCTAACACTAACCCTAACCCTAAACCTAAACCCTAAACCCAAACCCTAACCCTAACGCTAACCCTAACCATAAACACTAAACCCTAACCCTAACCCTAACCCTAACCCTAACCCTAAACCCTAAACCCTAACACTAACCCTAACCCTAAAGCCTAAACCCTAACTCTAACCCTAACCCTAACCCTAAACCCTAAACCCTAACCTTAACCCTAACCCTAAACCTAAACCGTAACCCTAACCCTAACCCTATCCCTAAAACCTAACCCTAACCCTAACCCTAACCCTAACCCTAACCCTAAACCCTAACCTAACCTGATCCCTAAACCTAACACTGTCGCTAAACCTAACTCTGACCCTTACCGTCTCTCCAACCTTAACTCTAACCCTCACCCTGTCACTAACCCTGTCCCTAAACCTAAACTTAAGCATCAGACAAAACCTAAACTTAATATAACCCTAACAGTAAACCTAACCATGTCCCAAACCCTAATCCTGCCCCTAACCCTAACCCTAACCATAACCCTAACCCTAACACTAACCCTAACCCTAAACCTAAACACTAAACCCAAAACCTAACACTAACGCTAACCCTAACCATAAACACTAAACCCTAATCCTAACCCTAACCCTATCCCTAACCCTAAACCCTAAACCCTAACACTAACCCTAACCCTAAAGCCTAAACCCTAACTCTAACCCTAACCCTAACCCTAAACCCTAAACCCTAACCTTAACCCTAACCCTAAACCTAAACCGTAACCCTAAGCCTAACCCTATCCCTAAAACCTAACCCTAACCCTAACCCTAACTCTAAC
>CM063098.1:31670149-31722649 GCA_031876335.1 Hipposideros larvatus | reverse complement strand
CCTAACCCTAAACCCTAAACCCTAACACTATCCCTAACACTAAAGCCTAAACCCTAACTCTAACACTAACCCTAACCCTAAACCCTAAACCCTAACCTTAACCCTAACCCTAAACCTAAACCGTAACCCTAAACCTAACCCTATCCCTAAAACCTAACCCTAACCCTAACCCTAACCCTAACCCTAACTCTAACCCTAACCCTAACCCTAACCCTATCCCTAAACTCTAACCCTAAAATGTAAACACTAACCCTCCCCTATTCCTAACCCTAACCCTAACGCTAACCCTAAACCCTAACCTAACCTGATCCCTAACCCTAACACTGTCGCTAAACCTAACTCTGACCCTTACCGTCTCTCCAACCTTAACTCTAACCCTCACCCTGTCACTAACCCTGTCCCTAAACCTAAACTTAAGCTTCAGACAAAACCTAAACTTAATATAATCCTAACAGTAAACCTAACCATGTCCCAAACCCTAATCCTGCCCCTAACCCTAACCCTAACCCTAACCATAACCCTAACCCTAAATCCTAAACCCTAACCCTAACCCTAAACCTAAACCCTAACACTAACCCTAACCCTAACCTAACCCTAACCCTAACACTGTCGCTGAACCTAACTCTGACCCTTAACGTCTCTCTATATTTAACTCTAACCCTCACCCTGAAACTAACCCTGTCACTAAACCTAACCTTAACCATCAGCCAAAACCTAAATTTAACTATAACCCTAACACTATACCTAACCATGGCTCAAACCCGAAACGTGTACCTAAACATAACCCTAACCTTAACCCTAACACTAAACCCGAAACCCTAACACTAACCCTAACCCTAAACCTAAACCCTAAACCCAAACCCTAACCCTAACGCTAACCCTAACCATAAACACTAAACCCTAACCCTAACCCTAACCCTAACCCTAACCCTAAACCCTAAACCCTAACACTAACCCTAACCCTAAAGTCTAAACCCTAACTCTAACCCTAACCCTAACCCTAAACCTAAACCGTAACCTTAACCCTAACCCTATCCCTAAAACCTAACCCTAACCCTAACCCTAACCCTAACTCTAACCCTAACCCTAAACCTAACACTATCCCTAAACTCTAACCCTAAAATGTAAACACTAACCCTCCCCTATTCCTAACCCTAACCCTAACGCTAACTCTAAACCCTAACCTAACCTGATCCCTAACCCTAACACTGTCGCTAAACCTAACTCTGACCCTTACCGTCTCTCCAACCTTAACTCTAACCCTCACGCTGTGACTAACCCTAACCCTAAACCCTAAACCCTAACCTTAACCCTAACCCTAAACCTAAACCGTAACCCTAACCCTAACCCTATCCCTAAAACCTAACCCTAACCCTAACCCTAACCCTAACCCTAACCTAACCCTAACCCTAACCCTAACACTGTCGCTAAACCTAACTCTGACCCTTAACGTCTCTCTATCTTTAACTCTAACCCTCACCCTGTAACTAACCCTGTCCCTAAACCTAACCTTAACCATCAGCCAAAACCTAAATTTAACTATAACCCTAACACTAAACCTAACCATGGCTCAAACCCGAAACGTGTACCTAAACATAACCCTAACCTTAACCCTAACACTAAACCCGAAACCCTAACACTAACCCTAACCATAAACCTAAACCCTAAACCCAAACCCTAACCCTAACGCTAACCCTAACCATAAACACTAAACCCTAACCCTAACCCTAACCCTAACCCTAACCCTAAACCCTAAACCCTAACACTAACCCTAACCCTAAAGCCTAAACCCTAACTCTAACCCTAACCCTAACCCTAAACCCTAAAACCTAACATTAACCCTAACCCTAACAATAAACCGTAACCCTAACCCTAAGCCTATCCCTAAAACCTAACCCTAACCCAAACCCTAACCCTAACACTCACCCTGTAACTAACCCTGTCCCTAAACCTAACCTTAACCATCAGCCAAAACCTAAACTTAACCGTAACCCTAACACTAAAACTAAACATGTCTCAAACCCGAATCGTGTACCTAACACTAACCCTAAACTTAACCCTAACAGAAACCCGAAACCCTAACCCTAACCCTAACCCTAACAGTAAGCCCTAAATCTAACCCTAACCCTAACCCTAACCCTAAAGCCTAAATCCTAACTCTAACCCTAACCATAACCCTAACCCTTAACCCTAAGCCTATCCCTAAACCCTAACCCTAAAATGTAAACACTAACCCTCCCCTATTCCTAACCCTAACCCTAACCCTAACCCTAAACCCTAACGTAACCTGATTCCTAACACTAACACTGTCGCTAAACCTAACTCTGACCCTTACCGTCTCTCTAAACTTAACTCTAACCCTCACCCTGTCACTAAACCTGTCCCTAAAACTAACCTTAACCATCAGCCAAAACCAAAATTTAACTATAACCCTACACTAAACCTAACCATTTCCCAAACCCTAATCCTGCCCCTAACCCTAACCCTAACCCTAAACATAACCCTAACCCTAAATCCTAAACCCTAACCCTAACCCTAACCCTAAACCCTAACTCTAACCCTAACCCTAACCTAACCCTAACCCTAACCCTAACACTGTCGCTAAACCTAAATCTGACCCTTACCGTCTCTCCAACCTTAACTCTAACCCTCACCCTGTCACTAACCCTGTACCTAAACCTAAACTTAAGCATCAGACAAAACCTAAACTTAATATAACCCTAACAGTAAACCTAACCATGTCCCAAACCCTAATCCTGTCCCTAACCCTAAACCTAATGCTAACCCTAACCCTAACCTAACCCTAAACCCTAAACCCTAACCTTAACCCTAACCCTAAACCTAAACCGTAACCCTAAACCTAACCCTATCCCTAAAACCTACACCTAACCCTAACCCTAACCCTAACCTAACCCTAACCCTAACACTGTCGCTAAACCTAACTCTGACACTTACCGTCTCTCTATCTTTAACTCTCACCCTCACCCTGTAACTAACCCTGTCCCTAAACTAACCTTAACCATCAGCCAAAACATAAACTTAACTATAACCCTAACACTAAACCTAACCATGTCTCAAAACCGAAACGTGTACCTAACACTAACCCTAACCTTAAACCTAACACTAAACCCAAAACCCTAACACTAACCCTAACCCTAAACCTAAACCCTAAACCAAACACTAACCTTAACGCTAACCCTAACCATAAACACTAAACCCTAACCCTAACCCTAAACCTAACCCTAACCCTAACCCTAACCCAAACCCTAACCCTAACGCTAACCCTAACCATAAACACTAAACCCTAACCCTAACCCTAACCCTAACCCTAACCCTAAACCCTAAACCCTAACACTAACCCTAACCCTAAAGTCTAAACCCTAACTCTAACCCTAACCCTAACCCTAAACCTAAACCGTAACCCTAACCCTAACCCTATCCCTAAAACCTAACCCTAACCCTAACCCTAACCCTAACCCTAACTCTAACCCTAACCCTAAACCTAACACTATCCCTAAACTCTAACCCTAAAATGTAAACACTAACCCTCCCCTATTCCTAACCCTAACCCTAACGCTAACTCTAAACCCTAACCTAACCTGATCCCTAACCCTAACACTGTCGCTAAACCTAACTCTGACCCTTACCGTCTCTCCAACCTTAACTCTAACCCTCACCCTGTGACTAACCCTAACCCTAAACCCTAAACCCTAACCTTAACCCTAACCCTAAACCTAAACCGTAACCCTAACCCTAACCCTATCCCTAAAACCTAACCCTAACCCTAACCCTAACCCTAACCCTAACCTAACCCTAACCCTAACCCTAACACTGTCGCTAAACCTAACTCTGACCCTTAACGTCTCTCTATCTTTAACTCTAACCCTCACCCTGTAACTAACCCTGTCCCTAAACCTAACCTTAACCATCAGCCAAAACCTAAATTTAACTATAACCCTAACACTAAACCTAACCATGGCTCAAACCCGAAACGTGTACCTAAACATAACCCTAACCTTAACCCTAACACTAAACCCGAAACCCTAACACTAACCCTAACCATAAACCTAAACCCTAAACCCAAACCCTAACCCTAACGCTAACCCTAACCATAAACACTAAACCCTAACCCTAACCCTAACCCTAACCCTAACCCTAAACCCTAAACCCTAACACTAACCCTAACCCTAAAGCCTAAACCCTAACTCTAACCCTAACCCTAACCCTAAACCCTAAAACCTAACATTAACCCTAACCCTAACACTAAACCGTAACCCTAACCCTAAGCCTATCCCTAAAACCTAACCCTAACCCAAACCCTAACCCTAACACTCACCCTGTAACTAACCCTGTCCCTAAACCTAACCTTAACCATCAGCCAAAACCTAAACTTAACCATAACCCTAACACTAAAACTAAACATGTCTCAAACCCGAATCGTGTACCTAACACTAACCCTAAACTTAACCCTAACAGAAACCCGAAACCCTAACCCTAACCCTAACCCTAACAGTAAGCCCTAAATCTAACCCTAACCCTAACCCTAACCCTAAAGCCTAAATCCTAACTCTAACCCTAACCATAACCCTAACCCTTAACCCTAAGCCTATCCCTAAACCCTAACCCTAAAATGTAAACACTAACCCTCCCCTATTCCTAACCCTAACCCTAACCCTAACCCTAAACCCTAACGTAACCTGATTCCTAACACTAACACTGTCGCTAAACCTAACTCTGACCCTTACCGTCTCTCTAAACTTAACTCTAACCCTCACCCTGTCACTAAACCTGTCCCTAAAACTAACCTTAACCATCAGCCAAAACCAAAATTTAACTATAACCCTACACTAAACCTAACCATTTCCGAAACCCTAATCCTGCCCCTAACCCTCACCCTAACCCTAAACATAACCCTAACCCTAAATCCTAAACCCTAACCCTAACCCTAACCCTAAACCCTAACTCTAACCCTAACCCTAACCTAAGCCTAACCCTAACCCTAACACTGTCGCTAAACCTAAATCTGACCCTTACCGTCTCTCCAACCTTAACTCTAACCCTCACCCTGTCACTAACCCTGTACCTAAACCTAAACTTAAGCATCAGACAAAACCTAAACTTAATATAACCCTAACAGTAAACCTAACCATGTCCCAAACCCTAATCCTGTCCCTAACCCTAAACCTAATGCTAACCCTAATCCTAACCCTAACCCTAAACCCTAAACCCTAACCTTAAACCGTAACCCTAAACCTAACCCTATCCCTAAAACCTACACCTAACCCTAACCCTAACCCTAACCTAACCCTAACCCTAACACTGTCGCTAAACCTAACTCTGACACTTAGGGTCTCTCTATCTTTAACTCTCACCCTCACCCTGTAACTAACCCTGTCCCTAAACTAACCTTAACCATCAGCCAAAACATAAACTTAACTATAACCCTAACACTAAACCTAACCATGTCTCAAAACCGAAACGTGTACCTAACCCTAACCCTAACCTTAAACCTAACACTAAACCCAAAACCCTAACACTAACCCTAACCCTAAACCTAAACCCTAAACCAAACACTAACCTTAACGCTAACCCTAACCATAAACACTAAACCCTAACCCTAACCCTAAACCTAACCCTAACCCTAACCCTAAACCCTAAACCCTAACACTAACCCTAACCCTAAAGCCTAAACCCTAACTCTAACCCTAACCCTAACCTAAACCCTAAACCCTAACCTTAACCCTAACCCTAAACCTAAACCGTAACCCTAACCCTAACCCTATCCCTAAAACCTAACCCTAACCCTAACCCTAACCCTAACCCTAACCCTAACCCTAACCCTAAACCCTAACCTAACCTGATCCCTAACCCTAACACTGTCGCTAAACCTAACTCTGACCCTTACCGTCTCTCCAACCTTAACTCTAACCCTCACCCTGTCACTATCCCTGTACCTAAACCTAAACTTAAGCATCGGACAAAACCTAAACTTAATATAACCCTAACAGTAAACCTAACCATGTCCCAAACCCTAATCCTGCCCCTAACCCTAACCCTAACCCTAACCATAACCCTAATCCTAAAACCTAAACCCTAACCCTAACCCTAACACTGTCGCTAAACCTAACTCTGACCCTTAACGTCTCTCTATCTTTAACTCTAACCCTCACCCTGTAACTAACCCTGTCCCGAAACCTAACCTTAACCATCAGCCAAAACCTAAACTTAACTATAACCCTAACACTAAACCTAACCATGTCTCAAACCCGAATCATGTACCTAACCCTAACCATAACCTTAACCCTAACACTAAACCCGAAACCCTATCACTAACCCTAACCCTAAACCTAAACCCTAAACCCAAACCCTAACCCTAACGCTAACCCTAAACTTAAACACTAAACTCTAACCCTAACCCGAACCCTAACCCTAACCCTAAACCCTAAACCCTAACACTATCCCTAACCCTAAAGCCTAAACCCTAACTCTAACCCTAACTCTAACCCTAAACCCTAAACCCTAACCTTAACCCTAACCCTAAACCTAAACCGTAAACCTAACCCTAACCCTATCCCTAAAACCTAACCCTAACCCTAACCCTAACCCTAACCATAACCCTAACACTCACCCTGTAACTAACCCTGTCTCTAAACCTAACCTTAACCATCAGCCAAAACCTAAACTTAACCATAACCCTAACACTAAACCTAAACATGTCTCAAACCCGAATCGTGTACCTAACACTAACCCTAAACTTAACCCTAACCCGAAACCCGAAACCCTAACCCTAACCCTAACCCTAACCCTAAACCGTAAGCCCTAACTCTAACCCTAACCCTAACCCTAAAGCCTAAATCCTAACTCTAACCCTAACCCTAACCCTAACCCTATCCCTAAACCCTAACCCTAAAATGTAAACACTAACCCTCCCCTATTCCTAACCCTAACCCTAACCCTAACCCTAAACCCTAACCTAATCTGATTCCTAACACTAACACTGTCGCTAAACCTAACGCTGACCCTTACCGTCTCTCTAAACTTAACTCTAACCCTCACCCTGTCACTAAACCTGTCCCTAAAACTAACCTTAACCATCAGCCAAAACCAAAACTTAACTATAACCCTACACTAAACCTAACCATTTCCCAAACCGTAATCCTGACCCTAACCCTAACCCTAACCCTAACCATAACCCTAACCCTAAATCCTAAACCCTAACCCTAAACCTAAACCCTAACTCTAACCCTAACCCTAACCTAACCCTAACCCTAACCCTAACACTGTCGCTAAACCTAACTCTGACTCTTACCGTCTCTCTATCTTTAACTCTAACCCTCACCCTGTAACTAACCCTGTCCCTAAACCTAACCTTAACCATCAGCCAAAACCTAAACTTACCTATAACCCTAACACTAAACCTAACCATGTCTCAAACCCGAAACGTGTACCTAACCCTAACCCTAACCTTAACCCTAACACTAGACCCAAAACCCTAACCCTAACCCTAACCCTAACCCTAACCCTAAAGCCTAAACCCTAACTCTAACCGTAACCCTAACCCTAAACCCTAAACCCTAACCTGAACCCTAACCCTAAACCTAAACCGTAACCCTAACCCTAACCCTATCCCTAAAACCTAACCCTAACCCTAACCCTAACCCTAACCCTAACTCTAACCCTAACCCTAACCCTAACCCTATCCCTAAACCCTAACCCTAAAATGTAAACACTAACCCTCCCCTATTCCTAACCCTAACCCTAACCCTAACCCTAAACCCTAACCTAACCTGATCCCTAACCCTAACACTGTCGCTAAATCTAACTTTGACCCTTACCGTCTCTCCAACCTTAACTCTAACCCTCACCCTGTCACTAACCCTGTCCCTAAACCTAAACTTAAGCATCAGACAAAACCTAAACTTAATATTACCCTAACAGTAAACCTAACCATGTCCCAAACCCTAATCCTGTCCCTAACCCTAAACCTAATGCTAACCCTAACCCTAACCCTAACCCTAAACCCTAAACCCTAACCTTAACCCTAATCCTACACCTAAACCATAACCCTAACCCTAACCCTATCCCTAAAACCTACACCTAACCCTAACCCTAACCCTAACCTATCCCTAACCCTAACACTGTCGCTAAACCTAACTCTGACACTTACCGTCTCTCTATCTTTAACTCTAACCCTCACCCTGTAACTAACCCTGTCCCTAAACCTAACCTTAACCATCAGCCAAAACCTAAACTTAACTATAACCCTAACACTAAACCTAACCATGTCTCAAACCCGAATCGTGTACCTAACCCTAACCATAACCTTAACCCTAACACTAAACCTGAAACCCTAACACTAACCCTAATCCTAAACCTAAACCCTAAACCCAAACCCTAACCCTAACGCTAACCCTAACCTTAAACACTAAACCCTAACACTAACCCTAACCCTAACCCTAACCCTAAACCCTAAACCCTAACACTATCCCTAACCCTAAAGCCTAAATCCTAACTCTAACCTTAACCCTAACCCTAAACCCTAAACCCTAACCTTAACCCTAACTCTAAACCTAAACCGTAACCCTAACCCTAACCCTATCCCTAAAACCTAACCCTAACCCTAACCCTAACCCTAACCCTAACTCTAACCCTAACCCTAACCCTAACCCTATCCCTAAACCCTAACCCTAAAATGTAAACACTAACCCTCCCCTATTCCTAACACTAACCCTAACGCTAACCCTAAACCCTAACCTAACCTGATCCCTAACCCTAACACTGTGGCTAAACCTAACTCTGACCCTTACCGTCTCTCCAACCTTAACTCTAACCCTCACCCTGTCACTAACCCTGTCCCTAAACCTAAACTTAAGCATCAGACAAAACCTAAACTTAATATAACCCTAACAGTAAACCTAACCATGTCCCAAACCCTAATCCTGCCCCTAACCCTAACCCTAACCATAACCCTAACCCTAAATCCTAAACCCTAACCCTAACCTTAAACCTAAACCCTAACTCTAACCCTAACCCTAACCTAACCCTAACCCTAACCCTAACACTATCGCTAAACCTAACTCTGACCCTTAACGTCTCTCTATATTTAACTCTAACCCTCACCCTGTAACTAACCCTGTCCCTAAACCTAACCTTAACCATCAGACAAAACCTAAACTTAACTATAACCCTAACACTAAACCTAACCATGTCTCAAACCCGAATCGTGTACCTAACCCTAACCATAACCTTAACCCTAACACTAAACCCGAAACCCAAACACTAACCCTAACCCTAAACCTAAACCCTAAACCCAAACCTAACCCTAACGCTAACCCTAACCTTAAACACTAAACCCTAACCCTAACCCTAACCCTAACCCTAACCCTAAACCCTAAACCCTAACACTATCCCTAACACTAAAGCCTAAACCCTAACTCTAACACTAACCCTAACCCTAAACCCTAAACCCTAACCTTAACCCTAACCCTAAACCTAAACCGTAACCCTAAACCTAACCCTATCCCTAAAACGTAACCCTAACCCTAACCCTAACCCTAACCCTAACTCTAACCCTAACCCTAACCCTAACCCTATCCCTAAACTCTAACCCTAAAATGTAAACACTAGCCCTCCCCTATTCCTAAACCTAACCCTAACGCTAACCCTAAACCCTAACCTAACCTGATCCCTAACCCTAACACTGTCGCTAAACCTAACTCTGACCCTTACCGTCTCTCCAACCTTAACTCTAACCCTCACCCTGTCACTAACCCTGTCCCTAAACCTAAACTTAAGCATCAGACAAAACCTAAACTTAATATAATCCTAACAGTAAACCTAACCATGTCCCAAACCCTAATCCTGCCCCTAACCCTAACCCTAACCCTAACCATAACCCTAACCCTAAATCCTAAACCCTAACCCTAACCCTAAACCTAAACCCTAACAATAACCCTAACCCTAACCTAACCCTAACCCTAACACTGTCGCTAAACCTAACTCTGACCCTTAACGTCTCTCTATATTTAACTCTAACCCTCACCCTGTAACTAACCCTGTCACTAAACCTAACCTTAACCATCAGCCAAAACCTAAATTTAACTATAACCCTAACACTATACCTAACCATGGCTCAAACCCGAAACGTGTACCTAAACATAACCCTAACCTTAACCCTAACACTAAACCCGAAACCCTAACACTAACCCTAACCCTAAACCTAAACCCTAAACCCAAACCCTAACCCTAACGCTAACCCTAACCATAAACACTAAACCCTAACCCTAACCCTAACCCTAACCCTAACCCTAAACCCTAAACCCTAACACTAACCCTAACCCTAAAGTCTAAACCCTAACTCTAACCCTAACCCTAACCCTAAACCTAAACCGTAACCCTAACCCTAACCCTATCCCTAAAACCTAACCCTAACCATAACCCTAACCCTAACCCTAACTCTAACCCTAACCCTAAACCTAACACTATCCCTAAACTCTAACCCTAAAATGTAAACACTAACCCTCCCCTATTCCTAACCGTAACCCTAACGCTAACTCTAAACCCTAACCTAACCTGATCCCTAACCCTAACACTGTCGCTAAACCTAACTCTGACCCTTACCGTCTCTCCAACCTTAACTCTAACCCTCACGCTGTGACTAACCCTAACCCTAAACCCTAAATCCTAACCTTAACCCTAACCCTAAACCTAAACCGTAACCCTAACCCTAACCCTATCCCTAAAACCTAACCCTAACCCTAACCCTAACCCTAACCCTAACCTAACCCTAACCCTAACCCTAACACTGTCGCTAAACCTAACTCTGACCCTTAACGTCTCTCTATCTTTAACTCTAACCCTCACCCTGTAACTAACCCTGTCCCTAAACCTAACCTTAACCATCAGCCAAAACCTAAATTTAACTATAACCCTAACACTAAACCTAACCATGGCTCAAACCCGAAACGTGTACCTAAACATAACCCTAACCTTAACCCTAACACTAAACCCGAAACCCTAACACTAACCCTAACCATAAACCTAAACCCTAAACCCAAACCCTAACCCTAACGCTAACCCTAACCATAAACACTAAACCCTAACCCTAACCCTAACCCTAACCCTAACCCTAAACCCTAAACCCTAACACTAACCCTAACCCTAAAGCCTAAACCCTAACTCTAACCCTAACCCTAACCCTAAACCCTAAAACCTAACATTAACCCTAACCCTAACACTAAACCGTAACCCTAACCCTAAGCCTATCCCTAAAACCTAACCCTAACCCAAACCCTAACCCTAACACTCACCCTGTAACTAACCCTGTCCCTAAACCTAACCTTAACCATCAGCCAAAACCTAAACTTAACCATAACCCTAACACTAAAACTAAACATGTCTCAAACCCGAATCGTGTACCTAACACTAACCCTAAACTTAACCCTAACAGAAACCCGAAACCCTAACCCTAACCCTAACCCTAACAGTAAGCCCTAAATCTAACCCTAACCCTAACCCTAAACCTAAAGCCTAAATCCTAACTCTAACCCTAACCATAACCCTAACCCTTAACCCTAAGCCTATCCCTAAACCCTAACCCTAAAATGTAAACACTAACCCTCCCCTATTCCTAACCCTAACCCTAACCCTAACCCTAAACCCTAACGTAACCTGATTCCTAACACTAACACTGTCGCTAAACCTAACTCTGACCCTTACCGTCTCTCTAAACTTAACTCTAACCCTCACCCTGTCACTAAACCTGTCCCTAAAACTAACCTTAACCATCAGCCAAAACCAAAATTTAACTATAACCCTACACTAAACCTAACCATTTCCCAAACCCTAATCCTGCCCCTAACCCTAACCCTAACCCTAAACATAACCCTAACCCTAAATCCTAAACCCTAACCCTAACCCTAACCCTAAACCCTAACTCTAACCCTAACCCTAACCTAACCCTAACCCTAACCCTAACACTGTCGCTAAACCTAAATCTGACCCTTACCGTCTCTCCAACCTTAACTCTAACCCTCACCCTGTCACTAACCCTGTACCTAAACCTAAACTTAAGCATCAGACAAAACCTAAACTTAATATAACCCTAACAGTAAACCTAACCATGTCCCAAACCCTAATCCTGTCCCTAACCCTAAACCTAATGCTAACCCTAACCCTAACCCTAACCCTAAACCCTAAACCCTAACCTTAACCCTAACCCTAAACCTAAACCGTAACCCTAAACCTAACCCTATCCCTAAAACCTACACCTAACCCTAACCCTAACCCTAACCTAACCCTAACCCTAACACTGTCGCTAAACCTAACTCTGACACTTACCGTCTCTCTATCTTTAACTCTCACCCTCACCCTGTAACTAACCCTGTCCCTAAACTAACCTTAACCATCAGCCAAAACATAAACTTAACTATAACCCTAACACTAAACCTAACCATGTCTCAAAACCGAAACGTGTACCTAACCCTAACCCTAACCTTAAACCTAACACTAAACCCAAAACCCTAACACTAACCCTAACCCTAAACCTAAACCCTAAACCAAACACTAAACTTAACGCTAACCCTAACCATAAACACTAAACCCTAACCCTAACCCTAAACCTAACCCTAACCCTAACCCTAAACCCTAAACCCTAACACTAACCCTAACCCTAAAGCCTAAACCCTAACTCTAACCCTAACCCTAACCTAAACCCTAAACCCTAACCTTAACCCTAACCCTAAACCTAAATCGTAACCCTAACCCTAACCCTATCCCTAAAACCTAACCCTAACCCTAACCCTAACCCTAACCCTAACCCTAACCCTAACCCTAAACCCTAACCTAACCTGATCCCTAACCCTAACACTGTCGCTAACCTAACTCTGACCCTTACCGTCTCTCCAACCTTAACTCTAACCCTCACCCTGTCACTATCCCTGTACCTAAACCTAAACTTAAGCATCGGACAAAACCTAAACTTAATATAACCCTAACAGTAAACCTAACCATGTCCCAAACCCTAATCCTGCCCCTAACCCTAACCCTAACCCTAACCATAACCCTAATCCTAAAACCTAAACCCTAACCCTAACCCTAACACTGTCGCTAAACCTAACTCTGACCCTTAACGTCTCTCTATCTTTAACTCTAACCCTCACCCTGTAACTAACCCTGTCCCGAAACCTAACCTTAACCATCAGCCAAAACCTAAACTTAACTATAACCCTAACACTAAACCTAACCATGTCTCAAACCCGAATCATGTACCTAACCCTAACCATAACCTTAACCCTAACACTAAACCCGAAACCCTATCACTAACCCTAACCCTAAACCTAAACCCTAAACCCAAACCCTAACCCTAACGCTAACCCTAAACTTAAACACTAAACTCTAACCCTAACCCGAACCCTAACCCTAACCCTAAACCCTAAACCCTAACACTATCCCTAACCCTAAAGCCTAAACCCTAACTCTAACCCTAACTCTAACCCTAAACCCTAAACCCTAACCTTAACCCTAACCCTAAACCTAAACCGTAAACCTAACCCTAACCCTATCCCTAAAACCTAACCCTAACCCTAACCCTAACCCTAACCATAACCCTAACACTCACCCTGTAACTAACCCTGTCCCTAAACCTAACCTTAACCATCAGCCAAAACCTAAACTTAACCATAACCCTAACACTAAACCTAAACATGTCTCAAACCCGAATCGTGTACCTAACACTAACCCTAAACTTAACCCTAACCCGAAACCCGAAACCCTAACCCTAACCCTAACCCTAACCCTAAACCGTAAGCCCTAACTCTAACCCTAACCCTAACCCTAAAGCCTAAATCCTAACTCTAACCCTAACCCTAACCCTAACCCTATCCCTAAACCCTAACCCTAAAATGTAAACACTAACCCTCCCCTATTCCTAACCCTAACCCTAACCCTAACCCTAAACCCTAACCTAATCTGATTCCTAACACTAACACTGTCGCTAAACCTAACGCTGACCCTTACCGTCTCTCTAAACTTAACTCTAACCCTCACCCTGTCACTAAACCTGTCCCTAAAACTAACCTTAACCATCAGCCAAAACCAAAACTTAACTATAACCCTACACTAAACCTAACCATTTCCCAAACCGTAATCCTGACCCTAACCCTAACCCTAACCCTAACCATAACCCTAACCCTAAATCCTAAACCCTAACCCTAAACCTAAACCCTAACTCTAACCCTAACCCTAACCTAACCCTAACCCTAACCCTAACACTGTCGCTAAACCTAACTCTGACTCTTACCGTCTCTCTATCTTTAACTCTAACCCTCACCCTGTAACTAACCCTGTCCCTAAACCTAACCTTAACCATCAGCCAAAACCTAAACTTACCTATAACCCTAACACTAAACCTAACCATGTCTCAAACCCGAAACGTGTACCTAACCCTAACCCTAACCTTAACCCTAACACTAGACCCAAAACCCTAACCCTAACCCTAACCCTAACCCTAACCCTAAAGCCTAAACCCTAACTCTAACCGTAACCCTAACCCTAAACCCTAAACCCTAACCTGAACCCTAACCCTAAACCTAAACCGTAACCCTAACCCTAACCCTATCCCTAAAACCTAACCCTAACCCTAACCCTAACCCTAACCCTAACTCTAACCCTAACCCTAACCCTAACCCTATCCCTAAACCCTAACCCTAAAATGTAAACACTAACCCTCCCCTATTCCTAACCCTAACCCTAACCCTAACCCTAAACCCTAACCTAACCTGATCCCTAACCCTAACACTGTCGCTAAATCTAACTTTGACCCTTACCGTCTCTCCAACCTTAACTCTAACCCTCACCCTGTCACTAACCCTGTCCCTAAACCTAAACTTAAGCATCAGACAAAACCTAAACTTAATATTACCCTAACAGTAAACCTAACCATGTCCCAAACCGTAATCCTGTCCCTAACCCTAAACCTAATGCTAACCCTAACCCTAACCCTAACCCTAAACGCTAAACCCTAACCTTACCCCTAACCCTAAACCTAAACCGTAACCCTAACCCTAACCCTATCCCTGAAACCTAACCCTAACCCTAACCCTAACCCTAACCCTAACCCTAACCCTAACCCTAAACCCTAAACCCTAACCTTACCCCTAACCCTAAACCTAAACCGTAACCCTAACCCTAACCCTATCCCTAAAACCTAACCCTAACCCTAACCCTAACCCTAACCCTAACCCTAACCTAACCCTAACCCTAACCCTAACACTGTCGCTAAACCTAACTCTGTACGTTTCCGTCTCTCTAACTTTAACTCTAACACTCACCCTGTAACTAACCCTGTCCCTAACCTTAACCTTAACCATCAGCCAAAACCTAAACTTAACCATAACCCTAACACTAAACTTAAATATGTCTCAAACCCGAATCGTGTACCTAACCCTAACCCTAAACTTAACCCTAACCCTAAACCCGAAACCCTAACCCTAACCCTAACCCTAAACCAGAAGCCCTAACTCTAACTCTAACCCTAACCCTAAAGCCTAAATCCTAACTCTAACCCTAACCCTAACCCTAACCCTAACCCTATCCCTAAAACCTAACCTAACCTGATCCCTAACACTAACACTGTCGCTAAACCTAACTCTGACCCTTACCGTCTCTCCAACCTTAACTCTAACCCTGACCCTGTCACTAACCCTGTCCCTAAACCTAAACTTAAGCATCAGACAAAACGTAAGCTTAATATAACCCTAACAGTAAACCTAACCATGTCCCAAACCCTAATCCTGCCCCTAACCCTAACCCTAACCCTAACCATAACCCTAACCCTAAATCCTAAACCCTAACCCTAACCCTACCCCTAAACCCTAACTCTAACCCTAACCCTAACCTAACCGTAACCCTAACCCTAACTCTGTCGCTAAACCTAACTCTGACCCTTACCGTCTCTCTATCTTTAACTCTAACCCTCACCCTGTAACTAACCCTGTCCCTAAACCTAACCGTAACCATCAGCCAAAACCTAAACTTAACTATAACCCTAACACTAAACCTAACCATGTCTCAAACCCGAAACGTGTACCTAACCCTAACCCTAACCGTAACCCTAACACTAAACCCGAAACCCTAACACTAAACCTAACCCTAAACCTAAACCCTAAACCCAAACCCTAACCCTAACGCTAACCCTAACCATAAACACTAAACCCTAACCCTAACCCTAACCCTAACCCTAAACCTAAACCCTAAAACCTAACACTAACCCTAACCCTAAAGCCTAAACCCTAACTCTAACCCTAACCCTAACCCTAAACCCTAAACCCTAACCTTAACCCTAACCCTAAACCTAAACCGTAACCCTAACCCTAACCCTATCCCTAAAACCTAACCCTAACCCTAACCCTAAACCTAACTCTAACCCTAACCCTAACCCTATCCCTAAACCCTAACCCTAAAATGTAAACAATAACCCTCCCCTATTCCTAACCCTAACCCTAACCCTAACCCTAAACCCTAACCTAACCTGATCCCTAACCCTAACACTGTCGCTAAACCTAACTCTGACCCTTACCGTCTCTCCAACCTTAACTCTAACCCTCACCCTGTCACTAACCCTGTCCCTAAACCTAAACTTAAGCATCAGACAAAACCTAAACTTAATATAATCCTAACAGTAAACCTAACCATGTCCCAAACCCTAATCCTGCCCCTAACCCTAACCCTAACCCTAACCATAACCCTAACCCTAAATCCTAAACCCTAACCCTAACCCTAAACCTAAACCCTAACAATAACCCTAACCCTAACCTAACCCTAACCCAAACACTGTCGCTAAACCTAACTCTGACCCTTAACGTCTCTCTATATTTAACTCTAACCCTCACCCTGTAACTAACCCTGTCACTAAACCTAACCTTAACCATCAGCCAAAACCTAAACTTAACTATAACCCTAACACTATACCTAACCATGGCTCAAACCCGAAACGTGTACCTAAACATAACCCTAACCTTAACCCTAACACTAAACCCGAAACCCTAACACTAACCCTAACCCTAAACCTAAACCCTAAACCCAAACCCTAACCCTAACGCTAACCCTAACCATAAACACTAAACCCTAACCCTAACCCTAACCCTAACCCTAACCCTAAACCCTAAACCCTAACACTAACCCTAACCCTAAAGTCTAAACCCTAACTCTAACCCTAACCCTAACCCTAAACCTAAACCGTAACCCTAACCCTAACCCTATCCCTAAAACCTAACCCTAACCATAACCCTAACCCTAACCCTAACTCTAACCCTAACCCTAAACCTAACACTATCCCTAAACTCTAACCCTAAAATGTAAACACTAACCCTCCCCTATTCCTAACCGTAACCCTAACGCTAACTCTAAACCCTAACCTAACCTGATCCCTAACCCTAACACTGTCGCTAAACCTAACTCTGACCCTTACCGTCTCTCCAACCTTAACTCTAACCCTCACGCTGTGACTAACCCTAACCCTAAACCCTAAACCCTAACCTTAACCCTAACCCTAAACCTAAACCGTAACCCTAACCCTAACCCTATCCCTAAAACCTAACCCTAACCCTAACCCTAACCCTAACCCTAACCTAACCCTAACCCTAACCCTAACACTGTCGCTAAACCTAACTCTGACCCTTAACGTCTCTCTATCTTTAACTCTAACCCTCACCCTGTAACTAACCCTGTCCCTAAACCTAACCTTAACCATCAGCCAAAACCTAAATTTAACTATAACCCTAACACTAAACCTAACCATGGCTCAAACCCGAAACGTGTACCTAAACATAACCCTAACCTTAACCCTAACACTAAACCCGAAACCCTAACACTAACCCTAACCATAAACCTAAACCCTAAACCCAAACCCTAACCCTAACGCTAACCCTAACCATAAACACTAAACCCTAACCCTAACCCTAACCCTAACCCTAAACCCTAAACCCTAACACTAACCCTAACCCTAAAGCCTAAACCCTAACTCTAACCCTAACCCTAACCCTAAACCCTAAAACCTAACATTAACCCTAACCCTAACACTAAACCGTAACCCTAACCCTAAGCCTATCCCTAAAACCTAACCCTAACCCAAACCCTAACCCTAACACTCACCCTGTAACTAACCCTGTCCCTAAACCTAACCTTAACCATCAGCCAAAACCTAAACTTAACCATAACCCTAACACTAAAACTAAACATGTCTCAAACCCGAATCGTGTACCTAACACTAACCCTAAACTTAACCCTAACAGAAACCCGAAACCCTAACCCTAACCCTAACCCTAACAGTAAGCCCTAAATCTAACCCTAACCCTAACCCTAAACCTAAAGCCTAAATCCTAACTCTAACCCTAACCATAACCCTAACCCTTAACCCTAAGCCTATCCCTAAACCCTAACCCTAAAATGTAAACACTAACCCTCCCCTATTCGTAACCCTAACCCTAACCCTAACCCTAAACCCTAACGTAACCTGATTCCTAACACTAACACTGTCGCTAAACCTAACTCTGACCCTTACCGTCTCTCTAAACTTAACTCTAACCCTCACCCTGTCACTAAACCTGTCCCTAAAACTAACCTTAACCATCAGCCAAAACCAAAATTTAACTATAACCCTACACTAAACCTAACCATTTCCCAAACCCTAATCCTGCCCCTAACCCTAACCCTAACCCTAAACATAACCCTAACCCTAAATCCTAAACCCTAACCCTAACCCTAACCCTAAACCCTAACTCTAACCCTAACCCTAACCTAACCCTAACCCTAACCCTAACACTGTCGCTAAACCTAAATCTGACCCTTACCGTCTCTCCAACCTTAACTCTAACCCTCACCCTGTCACTAACCCTGTACCTAAACCTAAACTTAAGCATCAGACAAAACCTAAACTTAATATAACCCTAACAGTAAACCTAACCATGTCCCAAACCCTAATCCTGTCCCTAACCCTAAACCTAATGCTAACCCTAACCCTAACCCTAACCCTAAACCCTAAACCCTAACCTTAACCCTAACCCTAAACCTAAACCGTAACCCTAAACCTAACCCTATCCCTAAAACCTACACCTAACCCTAACCCTAACCCTAACCTAACCCTAACCCTAACACTGTCGCTAAACCTAACTCTGACACTTACCGTCTCTCTATCTTTAACTCTCACCCTCACCCTGTAACTAACCCTGTCCCTAAACTAACCTTAACCATCAGCCAAAACATAAACTTAACTATAACCCTAACACTAAACCTAACCATGTCTCAAAACCGAAACGTGTACCTAACCCTAACCCTAACCTTAAACCTAACACTAAACCCAAAACCCTAACACTAACCCTAACCCTAAACCTAAACCCTAAACCAAACACTAACCTTAACGCTAACCCTAACCATAAACACTAAACCCTAACCCTAACCCTAAACCTAACCCTAACCCTAACCCTAAACCCTAAACCCTAACACTAACCCTAACCCTAAAGCCTAAACCCTAACTCTAACCCTAACCCTAACCTAAACCCTAAACCCTAACCTTAACCCTAACCCTAAACCTAAATCGTAACCCTAACCCTAACCCTATCCCTAAAACCTAACCCTAACCCTAACCCTAACCCTAACCCTAACCCTAACCCTAACCCTAAACCCTAACCTAACCTGATCCCTAACCCTAACACTGTCGCTAAACCTAACTCTGACCCTTACCGTCTCTCCAACCTTAACTCTAACCCTCACCCTGTCACTATCCCTGTACCTAAACCTAAACTTAAGCATCGGACAAAACCTAAACTTAATATAACCCTAACAGTAAACCTAACCATGTCCCAAACCCTAATCCTGCCCCTAACCCTAACCCTAACCCTAACCATAACCCTAATCCTAAAACCTAAACCCTAACCCTAACCCTAACACTGTCGCTAAACCTAACTCTGACCCTTAACGTCTCTCTATCTTTAACTCTAACCCTCACCCTGTAACTAACCCTGTCCCGAAACCTAACCTTAACCATCAGCCAAAACCTAAACTTAACTATAACCCTAACACTAAACCTAACCATGTCTCAAACCCGAATCATGTACCTAACCCTAACCATAACCTTAACCCTAACACTAAACCCGAAACCCTATCACTAACCCTAACCCTAAACCTAAACCCTAAACCCAAACCCTAACCCTAACGCTAACCCTAAACTTAAACACTAAACTCTAACCCTAACCCGAACCCTAACCCTAACCCTAAACCCTAAACCCTAACACTATCCCTAACCCTAAAGCCTAAACCCTAACTCTAACCCTAACTCTAACCCTAAACCCTAAACCCTAACCTTAACCCTAACCCTAAACCTAAACCGTAAACCTAACCCTAACCCTATCCCTAAAACCTAACCCTAACCCTAACCCTAACCCTAACCATAACCCTAACACTCACCCTGTAACTAACCCTGTCCCTAAACCTAACCTTAACCATCAGCCAAAACCTAAACTTAACCATAACCCTAACACTAAACCTAAACATGTCTCAAACCCGAATCGTGTACCTAACACTAACCCTAAACTTAACCCTAACCCGAAACCCGAAACCCTAACCCTAACCCTAACCCTAACCCTAAACCGTAAGCCCTAACTCTAACCCTAACCCTAACCCTAAAGCCTAAATCCTAACTCTAACCCTAACCCTAACCCTAACCCTATCCCTAAACCCTAACCCTAAAATGTAAACACTAACCCTCCCCTATTCCTAACCCTAACCCTAACCCTAACCCTAAACCCTAACCTAATCTGATTCCTAACACTAACACTGTCGCTAAACCTAACGCTGACCCTTACCGTCTCTCTAAACTTAACTCTAACCCTCACCCTGTCACTAAACCTGTCCCTAAAACTAACCTTAACCATCAGCCAAAACCAAAACTTAACTATAACCCTACACTAAACCTAACCATTTCCCAAACCGTAATCCTGACCCTAACCCTAACCCTAACCCTAACCATAACCCTAACCCTAAATCCTAAACCCTAACCCTAAACCTAAACCCTAACTCTAACCCTAACCCTAACCTAACCCTAACCCTAACCCTAACACTGTCGCTAAACCTAACTCTGACTCTTACCGTCTCTCTATCTTTAACTCTAACCCTCACCCTGTAACTAACCCTGTCCCTAAACCTAACCTTAACCATCAGCCAAAACCTAAACTTACCTATAACCCTAACACTAAACCTAACCATGTCTCAAACCCGAAACGTGTACCTAACCCTAACCCTAACCTTAACCCTAACACTAGACCCAAAACCCTAACCCTAACCCTAACCCTAACCCTAACCCTAAAGCCTAAACCCTAACTCTAACCGTAACCCTAACCCTAAACCCTAAACCCTAACCTGAACCCTAACCCTAAACCTAAACCGTAACCCTAACCCTAACCCTATCCCTAAAACCTAACCCTAACCCTAACCCTAACCCTAACCCTAACTCTAACCCTAACCCTAACCCTAACCCTATCCCTAAACCCTAACCCTAAAATGTAAACACTAACCCTCCCCTATTCCTAACCCTAACCCTAACCCTAACCCTAAACCCTAACCTAACCTGATCCCTAACCCTAACACTGTCGCTAAATCTAACTTTGACCCTTACCGTCTCTCCAACCTTAACTCTAACCCTCACCCTGTCACTAACCCTGTCCCTAAACCTAAACTTAAGCATCAGACAAAACCTAAACTTAATATTACCCTAACAGTAAACCTAACCATGTCCCAAACCGTAATCCTGTCCCTAACCCTAAACCTAATGCTAACACTAACCCTAACCCTAACCCTAAACGCTAAACCCTAACCTTACCCCTAACCCTAAACCTAAACCGTAACCCTAACCCTAACCCTATCCCTGAAACCTAACCCTAACCCTAACCCTAACCCTAACCCTAACCCTAACCCTAAACCCTAAACCCTAACCTTACCCCTAACCCTAAACCTAAACCGTAACCCTAACCCTAACCCTATCCCTAAAACCTAACCCTAACCCTAACCCTAACCCTAACCCTAACCCTAACCCTAACCTAACCCTAACCCTAACCCTAACACTGTCGCTAAACCTAACTCTGTACGTTTCCGTCTCTCTAACTTTAACTCTAACACTCACCCTGTAACTAACCCTGTCCCTAACCTTAACCTTAACCATCAGCCAAAACCTAAACTTAACCATAACCCTAACACTAAACTTAAATATGTCTCAAACCCGAATCGTGTACCTAACCCTAACCCTAAACTTAACCCTAACCCTAAACCCGAAACCCTAACCCTAACCCTAACCCTAAACCAGAAGCCCTAACTCTAACTCTAACCCTAACCCTAAAGCCTAAATCCTAACTCTAACCCTAACCCTATCCCTAACCCTAACCCTATCCCTAAAACCTAACCTAACCTGATCCCTAACACTAACACTGTCGCTAAACCTAACTCTGACCCTTACCGTCTCTCCAACCTTAACTCTAACCCTGACCCTGTCACTAACCCTGTCCCTAAACCTAAACTTAAGCATCAGACAAAACGTAAGCTTAATATAACCCTAACAGTAAACCTAACCATGTCCCAAACCCTAATCCTGCCCCTAACCCTAACCCTAACCCTAACCATAACCCTAACCCTAAATCCTAAACCCTAACCCTAACCCTACCCCTAAACCCTAACTCTAACCCTAACCCTAACCTAACCGTAACCCTAACCCTAACTCTGTCGCTAAACCTAACTCTGACCCTTACCGTCTCTCTATCTTTAACTCTAACCCTCACCCTGTAACTAACCCTGTCCCTAAACCTAACCGTAACCATCAGCCAAAACCTAAACTTAACTATAACCCTAACACTAAACCTAACCATGTCTCAAACCCGAAACGTGTACCTAACCCTAACCATAACCGTAACCCTAACACTAAACCCGAAACCCTAACACTAAACCTAACCCTAAACCTAAACCCTAAACCCAAACCCTAACCCTAACGCTAACCCTAACCATAAACACTAAACCCTAACCCTAACCCTAACCCTAACCCTAAACCTAAACCCTAAAACCTAACACTAACCCTAACCCTAAAGCCTAAACCCTAACTCTAACCCTAACCCTAACCCTAAACCCTAAACCCTAACCTTAACCCTAACCCTAAACCTAAACCGTAACCCTAACCCTAACCCTATCCCTAAAACCTAACCCTAACCCTAACCCTAAACCTAACTCTAACCCTAACCCTAACCCTATCCCTAAACCCTAACCCTAAAATGTAAACAATAACCCTCCCCTATTCCTAACCCTAACCCTAACCCTAACCCTAAACCCTAACCTAACCTGATCCCTAACCCTAACACTGTCGCTAAACCTAACTCTGACCCTTACCGTCTCTCCAACCTTAACTCTAACCCTCACCCTGTCACTAACCCTGTCCCTAAACCTAAACTTAAGCATCAGACAAAACCTAAACTTGATATAACCCTAACAGTAAACCTAACCATGTCCCAAACCCTAATCCTGTCCCTAAACCTAAACCTAATGCTAACCCTAACCCTAACCCTAACCCTAAACCCTAAACCCTAACCTTAACCCTAACCCTAAACCTAAGCCGTAACCCTAACCCTAACCCTATCCCTAAAACCTAACCCTAACCCTAACCCTAACACTGTCGCTAAACCTAACTCTGTACCTTACCGTCTCTCTAACTTTAACTCTAACCCTCACCCTGTAACTAACCCTGTCCCTAAACCTAACCTTAACCATCAGCCAAAACCTAAACTTAACCATAACCCTAACACTAAACCTAAACATGTCTGAAACCCGAATCGTGTACCTAACCCTAACCCTAAACTTAACCCTAACCCTAAACCCGAAACCCTAACCCTAACCCTAACCCTAACCCTAAACCGTAAGCCCTAACTCTAACCCTAACCCTATCTCTAAAGCCTAAATCCTAACTCTAAGGCTAACGCTAACCCTAACCCTAACCCTATCCCTAAACCCTAACCCTAAAATGTAAACACTAACCCTCCCCTATTCCTAACCCTAACCCTAACCCTAACCCTAAACCCTAACCTAACCTGATCCCTAACCCTAACACTGTCGCTAAATCTAACTTTGACCCTTACCGTCTCTCCAACCTTAACTCTAACCCTCACCCTGTCACTAACCCTGTCCCTAAACCTAAACTTAAGCATCAGACAAAACCTAAACTTAATATTACCCTAACAGTAAACCTAACCATGTCCCAAACCCTAATCCTGTCCCTAACCCTAAACCTAATGCTAACCCTAACCCTAACCCTAACCCTAAACCCTAAACCCTAACCTTACCCCTAACCCTAAACCTAAACCGTAACCGTAACCCTAACCCTATCCCTAAAACCTAACCCTAACCCTAACCCTAACCCTAACCCTAACCCTAACCTAACCCTAACCCTAACCCTAACACTGTCGCTAAACCTAACTCTGTACCTTACCGTCTCTCTAACTTTAAATCTAACACTCACCCTGTAACTAACCCTGTCCCTAACCTTAACCTTAACCATCAGCCAAAACCTAAACTTAACCATAACCCTAACACTAAACTTAAATATGTCTCAAACCCGAATCGTGTACCTAACCCTAACCCTAAACTTAACCCTAACCCGAAACCCGAAACCCTAACCCTAACCCTAACCCTAAACCAGAAGCCCTAACTCTAACTCTAACCCTAACCCTAAAGCCTAAATCCTAACTCTAACCCTAACCCTAACCCTAACCCTAACCCTATCCCTAAAACCTAACCTAACCTGATCCCTAACACTAACACTGTCGCTAAACCTAACTCTGACCCTTACCGTCTCTCCAACCTTAACTCTAATCCTGACCCTGTCACTAACCCTGTCCCTAAACCTAAACTTAAGCATCAGACAAAACGTAAGCTTAATATAACCCTAACAGTAAACCTAGCCATGTCCCAAACCCTAATCCTGCCCCTAACCCTAACCCTAACCATAACCATAACCATAACCCTAAATCCTAAACCCTAACCCTAACCCTAACCCTAAACCCTAACTCTAACCCTAACCCTAACCTAACCGTAACCCTAACCCTAACACTGTCGCTAAACCTAACTCTGACCCTTACCGTCTCTCTATCTTTAACTCTAACCCTCACCCTGTAACTAACCCTGTCCCTAAACCTAACCGTAACCATCAGCCAAAACCTAAACTTAACTATAACCCTAACACTAAACCTAACCATGTCCCAAACCCTAATCCTGCCCCTAACCCTAACCCTAACCCTAACCATAACCCTAACCCTAAATCCTAAACCCTAACCCTAACCCTAACCCTAAACCCTAACTCTAACCCTAACCCTAACCTAACCGTAACCCTAACCCTAACACTGTCGCTAAACCTAACTCTGACCCTTACCGTCTCTCTATCTTTAACTCTAACCCTCTCCCTGTAACTAACCCTGTCCCTAAACCTAACCGTAACCATCAGCCAAAACCTAAACTTAACTATAACCCTAACACTAAACCTAACCATGTCTCAAACCCGAAACGTGTACCTAACCCTAACCCTAACCGTAACCCTAACACTAAACCCGAAACCCTAACACTAACCCTAACCCTAAACCTAAACCCTAAACCCAAACCCTAACCCTAACGCTAACCCTAACCATAAACACTAAACCCTAACCCTAACCCTAAACCTAACCCTAAACCTAAACCCTAAAACCTAACACTAACCCTAACCCTAAAGCCTAAACCCTAACTCTAACCCTAACCCTAACCCTAAACCCTAAACCCTAACCTTAACCCTAACCCTAAACCTAAACCGTAACCCTAACCCTAAACCTATCCCTAAAACCTAACCCTAACCCTAACCCTAAACCTAACTCTAACACTAACCCTAACCCTATCCATAAACCCTAACCCTAAAATGTAAACACTAACCCTCCCCTATTCCTAACCCTAACCCTAACCCTAACCCTAAACCCTAACCTAACCTGATCCCTAACCCTAACACTGTCACTAAACCTAACTTTGACCCTTACCGTCTCTCCAACCTTAACTCTAACCCTCACCCTGTCACTAACCCTGTCCCTAAACCTAAACTTAAGCATCAGACAAAACCTAAACTTAATATTACCCTAACAGTAAACCTAACCGTGTCCCAAACCCTAATCCTGTCCCTAACCCTAAACCTAATGCTAACCCTAACCCTAACCCTAACCCTAAACCCTAAACCCTAACCTTACCCCTAACCCTAAACCTAAACCGTAACCCTAACCCTAACCCTATCCCTAAAACCTAACCCTAACCCTAACCCTAACCCTAACCCTAACCCTAACCTAACCCTAACCCTAACCCTAACTCTAACTCTAACCCTAACCCTAAAGCCTAAATCCTAACTCTAACCCTAACCCTAACCCTAACCCTAACCCTATCCCTAAAACCTAACCATAAAATGTAAACACTAACCCTCCCCTATTCCTAACCCTAACACTAACCCTACCCCTAAACCCTAACCTAACCTGATCCCTAACACTAACACTGTCGCTAAACCTAACTCTGACCCTTACCGTCTCTCCAACCTTATCTCTAACCCTGACCCTGTCACTAACCCTGTCCCTAAACCTAAACTTAAGCATCAGACAAAACCTAAGCATAATATAACCCTAACAGTAAACCTAACCATGTCCCAAACCCTAATCCTGCCCCTAACCCTAACCTAACCGTAACCCTAACCCTAACACTGTCGCTAAACCTAACTCTGACCCTTACCGTCTCCCTATCTTTAACTCTAACCCTCACCCTGTAACTAACCCTGTCCCTAAACCTTACCTTAACCATCAGCCAAAACCTAAACTTAACTATAACCTTAACACTAAACCTAACCATGTCTCAAACCCGAAACGTGTACCTAACCCTAACCCTAACCGTAACCCTAACACTAAACCCGAAACCCTAACACTAACCCAAACCCTAAACCTAAACCCTAAACCCAAACCCTAACCCTAACGCTAACCCTAACCATAAACACTAAACCCTAAACCTAACCCTAACCCTAACCATAAACCTAAACCCTAAACCCTAACACTAACCCTAACCCTAAAGCCTAAACCCTAACTCTAACCCTAACCCTAACCCTATCCCTAAAACCTAACCCTAACCCTAACCCTAACCCTAACTCTAACCCTAACCCTAACCCTATCCCTAAACCCTAACCCTAAAATGTAAACACTAACCCTCCCCTATTCCTAACCCTAACCCTAACCCTAACCCTAAACCTAACCTAACCTGATCCCTAACCCTAACACTGTCGCTAAACCTAACTCTGACCCTTACCGTCTCTCCAACCTTAACTCTAACCCTCACCCTGTCACTAACCCTGTCCCTAAACCTAAACTTAAGCATCAGACAAAACCTAAACTTAATATAACCCTAACAGTAAACCTAACCATGTCCCAAACCCTAATCCTGTCCCTAAACCTAAACCTAATGCTAACCCTAACCCTAACCCTAACCCTAAACCCTAAACCCTAACCTTAAACCTAACCCTAAACCTAAGCCGTAACCCTAACCCTAACCCTATCCCTAAAACCTAACCCTAACCCTAACCCTAACACTGTCGCTAAACCTAACTCTGTACCTTACCGTCTCTCTAACTTTAACTCTAACCCTCACCCTGTAACTAACCCTGTCCCTAAACCTAACCTTAACCATCAGCCAAAACCTAAACTTAACCATAACCCTAACACTAAACCTAAACATGTCTGAAACCCGAATCGTGTACCTAACCCTAACCCTAAACTTAACCCTAACCCTAAACCCGAAACCCTAACCCTAACCCTAACCCTAACCCTAAACCGTAAGCCCTAACTCTAACCCTAACCCTATCCCTAAAGCCTAAATCCTAACTCTAAGGCTAACCCTAACCCTAACCCTAACCCTATCCCTAAACCCTAACCCTAAAATGTAAACACTAACCCTCCCCTATTCCTAACCCTAACCCTAACCCTAACCCTAAACCCTAACCTAAGCTGATCCCTAACCCTAACACTGTCGCTAAACCTAACTCTGACCCTTACCGTCTCTCCAACCTTAACTCAAACCCTCACCCTGTCACTAACCCTGTCCCTAAACCTAAACTTAAGCATCAGACAAAACCTAAACTTAATATAACCCTAACAGTAAACCTAACCATGTCCCAAACCCTAATCCTGTCCCTAACCCTAAACCTAATGCTAACCCTAACCCTAACCCTAACCCTAAACCCTAAACCCTAACCTTAACCCTAACCCTAACCCTATCCGTAAAACCTACACCTAACCCTAAACCTAACCCTAACCTAACCCTAACCCTAACACTGTCGCTAAACCTAACTCTGACACTTACCGTCTCTCTATCTTTAACTCTAACCCTCACCCTGTAACTAACCCTGTCCCTAAACCTAACCTTAACCATCAGCCAAAATCTAAACTTAACTATAACCCTAACACTAAACCTAACCATGTCTCAAACCCGAATCGTGTACCTAACCCTAACCATAACCTTAACCCTAACACTAAACCCGAAATCCTAACACTAACCCTAACCCTAAACCTAAACCCTAAACCCAAACCCTAACCCTAACGCTAACCCTAACCTTAAACACTAAACCCTAACACTAACCCTAACCCTAACCCTAACCCTAAACCCTAAACCCTAACACTATCCCTAACCCTAAAGCCTAAACGCTAACTCTAACCCTAACCCTAACCCTAAACCCTAAACCGTAACCTTAACCCTAACCCTAAACCTAAACCGTAACCCTAACCCTAACCCTATCCCTAAAACCTAACCCTAACTCTACCCCTAACCCTAACCCTAACTCTAACCCTAACCCTAACCCTAACCCTATCCCTAAACCCTAACCCTAAAATGTAAACACTAACCCTCCCCTATTCCTAACCCTAACCCTAACGCTAACCCTAAACCCTAACCTAACCTGATCCCTAACCCTAACACTGTCGCTAAACCTAACTCTGACCCTTAACGTCTCTCTATCTTTAACTCTAACCATCACCCTGTAACTAACCCTGTCCCTAAACCTAACCTTAACCATCAGCCAAAACCTAAACTTAACTATAACCCTAACACTAAACCTAACCATGACTCAAACCCGAAACGTGTACCTAACCCTAACCCTAACTTTAACCCTAACACTAAACCCGAAACCCTAACACTAACCCTAACCCTAAACCTAAAACCTAAACCCAAACTCTAACCCTAACGCTAACCCTAACCATAAACACTAAAACCTAACCCTAACCCTAACCCTAACCCTAACCCTAACCCTAAACCCTAAACCCTAACACTAACCCTAACCCTAAAGCCTAAACCCTACCTCTAACCCTAACCCTAACCCTAAACCCTAAACCCTAACCTTAACCCTAAACCTAAACCTAAACCGTAACCCTAACCCTAACCCTATCCCTAAAACCTAACCCTAACCCTAACCCTAACCCTAACCCTAACCCTAAACCCTAACCTAACCTGATCCCTAACCCTAACACTGTCGCTAAACCTAACTCTGACCCTTACCGTCTCTCCAACCTTAACTCTAAACCTCACCCTGTCACTAACCCTGTCCCTAAACCTAAACTTAAGCATCAGACAAAACCTAAACTTAATATAACCCTAACACTAAACCTAGCCATGTCTAAAACCCGAAACGTGTACCTAACCCTAACCCTAAACCTAAACCCTAAACCCAAACCCTAACCCTAACGCTAACCCTAACCATAAACACTAAACCCTAACCCTAACCCTAACCCTAACCCTAAACCCTAAACCCTAACACTAACCCTAACCCTAAAGCCTAAACCCTAACTCTAACCCTAACCCTAACCGTAAACCCTAAACCCTAACCTTAACCCTAACCCTAAACCTAAACCGTAACCCTAACCCTAAGCCTATCCCTAAAACCTAACCCTAACCCTAACACTAAACCTAACCCTAACTCTAATCCTAACCTTAACACTAACCCTATCCCTAAACCCTAACCCTGAAATGTAAACACTAACCCTCCCCTATTCCTAACCCTAACCCTAACCTTAACCCTGAACCCTAACTTAACCTGATCCCTAACCCTAACACTGTCGCTAAACCTAACTCTGACCCTTACCGTCACTCCAACCTTAACTCTAACCCTCAGCCTGTCACTAACCCTGTCCCTAAACCTAAACTTAAGCATCAGCCAAAACCTAAACTTAATATAACCCTAACAGTAAACCTAACCATGTCCCAAACCCTAATCCTGTCCCTAACCCTAAACCTAATGCTAACACTAACCCTAACCCTAACCCTAAACCCTAAACACTAACCTTAACCCTAACCCTAAACCTAAACGGTAACACTAACCCTAACCCTATCCCTAAAACCTAACCCTAACCCTAACCCTAACCCTAACCCTAACCTATCCCTAACCCTAACACTGTCGCTAAACCTAACTCTGTACCTTACCGTCTCTCTAACTTTAACTCTAACCCTCACCCTGTAACTAACCCTGTCCCTAACCTTAACCTTAACCATCAGCCAATACCTAAACTTAACCATAACCCTAACACTAAACCTAACCATGTCTCAAACCCGAATCGTGTACCTAACCCTAACCATAACCTTAACCCTAACACTAAACCTGAAACCCTAACCCTAACCCTAACCCTAACCCTAAATCAGAAGCCCTAACTCTAACTCTAACCCTAACCCTAAAGCCTAAATCCTAACTCTAACCCTAACCCTAACCCTATCCCTAAACCCTAACCCTAAAATGTAAACACTAACCCTCCCCTATTCCTAACCCTAACCCTAACCCTAACCCTAAACCCTAACCTAACCTGATCCCTAACACTAACACTGTCGCTAAACCTAACTCTGACCCTTACCATCTCTCCAACCTTAACTCTAACCCTCACCCTGTCACTAACCCTGTCCCTAAACCTAAACTTAAGCATCAGACAAATCCTAAACTTAATATAACCCTAACAGTAAACCTAACCATGTCCCAAACCCTAACCCTAACCCTAACCTAACCCTAACCCTAACCCTAACACTGTCGCTAAACCTAACTCTGACCCTTACCGTCTCTCTATCTTTAACTCTAACCCTCACCCTGTAACTAACCCTGTCCCTAAACCTAACCTTAACCATCAGCCAAAACCTAAATTTAACTATAACCCTAACACTATACCTAACCATGGCTCAAACCCGAAACGTGTACCTAAACATAACCCTAACCTTAACCCTAACACTAAACCCGAAACCCTAACACTAACCCTAACCCTAAACCTAAACCCTAAACCCAAACCCTAACCCTAACGCTAACCCTAACCATAAACACTAAACCCTAACCCTAACCCTAACCCTAACCCTAACCCTAAACCCTAAACCCTAACACTAACCCAAACCCTAAAGTCTAAACCCTAACTCTAACCCTAAGCCTAACCCTAAACCCTAAAACCTAACCTTAACCCTAACCCTAACACTAAACCATAACCCTAACCCTAACCCTATCCCTAAAACCTAACCCTAACCCAAACCCTAACCCTAACACTCACCCTGTAACTAACCCTGTCCCTAAACCTAACCTTAACCATCAGCCAAAACCTAAACTTAACCGTAACCCTAACACTAAAACTAAACATGTCTCAAACACGAATCGTGTACCTAACACTAATCCTAAACTTAACCCTAACAGAAACCCGAAACCCTAACCCTAACCCTAACCCTAACCCTAACAGTAAGCCCTAAATCTAACCCTAACCCTAACCCTAACACTAAAGCCTAAATCCTAACTCTAACCCTAACCCTAACCCTAACCCTAAACCCTAAGCCTATCCCTAAACCCTAACCCTAAAATGTAAACACTAACCCTCCCCTATTCCTAACCCTAACCCTAACCCTAACCCTAAACCCTAATGTAACCTGATTCCTAACACTAACACTGTCGCTAAACCTAACTCTGACCCTTACCGTCTCTCTAAACTTAACTCTAACCCTCACCCTGTCACTAAACCTGTCCCTAAAACTAACCTTAACCGTCAGCCAAAACCAAAATTTAACTATAACCCTACACTAAACCTAACCATTTCCCAAACCCTAATCCTGCCCCTAACCCTAACCCTAACCCTAAACATAACCCTAAACCTAAATCCTAAACCCTAACCCTAACCCTAACCCTAAACCCTAACTCTAACCCTAACCCTAACCTAACCCTAACACTAACCCTAACACTGTCGCTAAACGTAACTCTGACCCTTACCGTCTATCCCACCTTAACTCTAACCCTCACCCTGTCACTAACCCTGTACCTAAACCTAAACTTAAGCATCAGACAAAACCTAAACTTAATATAACCCTAACAGTAAACCTAACCATGTCCCAAACCCTAATCCTGTCCCTAACCCTAAACCTAATGCTAACCCTAACCCTAACCCTAACCCTAAACCCTAAACCCTAACCTTAACCCTAAACCTAAACCGTAACCCTAAACGTAACCCTATCCCTAAAACCTACACCTAACCCTAACCCTAACCCTAACCTAACCCTAACCCTAACACTGTCGCTAAACCTAACTCTGACACTTACCGTCTCTCTATCTTTAACTCTAACCATCACCCTGTAACTAACCCTGTCCCTAAACCTAACCTTAACCATCAGCCAAAACCTAAACTTAACTATAACCCTAACACTAAACCTAACCATGTCTCAAACCCGAATCGTGTACCTAACCCTAACCATAACCCTAAACATAACCCTAACCCTAAATCCTAAACCCTAACCCTAACCCTAACCCTAAACCCTAACTCTAACCCTAACCCTAACCTAAACCTAACCCTAACCCTAACACTGTCGCTAAACCTAACTCTGACTCTTACCGTCTCTCTATCTTTAACTCTCACCCTCACCCTGTAACTAACCCTGTCCCTAAACTAACCTTAACCATCAGCCAAAACCTAAACTTAACTATAACCCTAACACTAAAACTAACCATGTCTCAAACCCGAAACGTGTACCTAACCCTAACCCTAACCTTAACCCTAACACTAAACCCAAAACCCTAACACTAACCCTAACATTAAACCTAAACCCTAAACCCAAACACTAACCCTAACGCTAACCCTAACCATAAACTCTAAACCCTAACCCTAACCCTAACCCTAACCCTAAACCCTAAACCCTAACACTAACCCTAACCCTAAAGCCTAAACCCTAACTCTAACCCTATCCCTAACCCTAAACCCTAAACCCTAACCTTAACCCTAACCCTAAACCTAAACCTTAACCCTAACCCTAACCCTATCCCTAAAACCTAACCCTAACCCTAACCCTAACCCTAACCCTAACCCTAACCCTAAACCCTAACCTAACCTGATCCCTAACCCTAACACTGTCGCTAAACCTAACTCTGACCCTTACCGTCTCTCCAACCTTAACTCTAAACCTCACCCTGTCACTAACCCTGTCCCTAAACCTAAACTTAAGCATCAGACAAAACCTAAACTTAATATAACCCTAACACTAAACCTAACCATGTCTAAAACCCGAAACGTGTACCTAACCCTAACCCTAAACCTAAACCCTAAACCCAAACCCTAACCCTAACGCTAACCCTAACCATAAAAAATAAACCCTAACCCTAACCCTAACCCTAACCCTAAACCCTAAACCCTAACACTAACCCTAACCCTAAAGCCTAAACCCTAACTCTAACCCTAACCCTAACCGTAAACCCTAAACCCTAACCTTAACCCTAACCCTAAACCTAAACCGTAACCCTAACCCTAAGCCTATCCCTAAAACCTAACCCTAACCCTAACCCTAAACCTAACACTAACTCTAATCCTAACCCTAACCCTAACCCTATCCCTAAACCCTAACCCTGAAATGTAAACACAAACCCTCCCCTATTCCTAAGCCTAACCCTAACCTTAACCCTGAACCCTAACTTAACCTGATCCCTAACCCTAACACTGTCGCTAAACCTAACTCTGACCCTTACCGTCACTCCAACCTTAACTCTAACCCTCAGCCTGTCACTAACCCTGTCCCTAAACCTAAACTTAAGCATCAGACCAAACCTAAACTTAATATAACCCTAACAGTAAACCTAACCATGTCCCAAACCCTAATCCTGTCCCTAACCCTAAACCTAATGCTAACCCTAACCCTAACCCTAACCCTAAACCCTAAACACTAACCTTAACCCTAACCCTAAACCTAAACGGTAACACTAACCCTAACCCTATCCCTAAAACCTAACCCTAACCCTAACCCTAACCCTAACCCTAACCTATCCCTAACCCTAACACTGTCGCTAAACCTAACTCTGTACCTTACCGTCTCTCTAACTTTAACTCTAACCCTCACCCTGTAACTAACCCTGTCCCTAAACCTAACCTTAACCATCAGCCAAAACCTAAACTTAACCATAACCCTAACACTAAACCTAAACATGTCTCAAACCCGAATCGTGTACCTAACGCTAACCCTAAACTTAACCCTAACCCTAAACCCGAAACCCTAACCCTAACCCTAACCCTAACCCTGAATCAGAAGCCCTAACTCTAACTCTAACCCTAACCCTATCCCTAAACCCTAACCCTAAAATGTAAACACTAACCCTCCCCTATTCCTAACCCTAACCCTAAACCTAACCCTAAACCCTAACCTAACCTGATCCCTAACACTAACACTGTCGCTAAACCTAACTCTGACCCTTACCATCTCTCCAACCTTAACTCTAACCCTCACCCTGTCACTAACCCTGTCCCTAAACCTAAACTTAAGCATCAGACAAAACCTAAACTTAATATAACCCTAACAGTAAACCTAACCATGTCCCAAACCCTAATCCTGCCCCTAAACCTAACCCTAACCCTAACCATAACCCTAACCCTAAATCCTAAACCCTAACACTAACCCTAACCCTAAACCCTAACTCTAACCCTAAACCTAACCTAACCGTAACCCTAACCCTAACACTGTCGCTAAACCTAACTCTGACCCTTACCGTCTCTCTATCTTTAACTCTAACCCTCACCCTGTAACTAACCCTGTCCCTAAACCTAACCTTAACCATCAGCCAAAACCTAAACTTAACTATAACCCTAACACTAAACCTAACCATGTCTCAAACCCGAAACGTGTACCTAACCCTAACCCTAACCGTAACCCTAACACTAAACCCGAAACCCTAACACTAACCCTATCCCTAAAACCTAACCCTAACCCTAACCCTAACCCTAACCCTAACCCTAACCTTAACCCTAACACTAAACCCGAAACCCTAACACTAACCCTAACCCTAAACCTAAACCCTAAACCGAAACCCTAACCCTAATGCTAACCGTAACCATAAACACTAAACCCTAACCCTAACCCTAACCCTAACCCTAACCCTAACCCTAAACCCTAAACCCTAACACTAACCCTAACCCTAAAGCCTAAACCCTAACTCTAACCCTAACCCTAACCCTAAACCCTAAACCCTAACCTTAACCCTAACCCTAAACCTAAACCGTAATCCTAACCCTAACCCTAACCCTAACCCTAACCGCAACCCTAACTCTAACCCTAACCCTAACCCTAACCCTATCCCTAAACCCTAACCCTAAAATGTAAACACTAACCCTCCCCTATTCCTAACCCTAACCCTAACCCTAACCCTAAACCCTAACCTAACTTGATCCCTAACCCTAACACTGTCGCTAAACCTAACTCTGACCCTTACCGTGTCTCCAACCTTAACTCTAACCCTCACCCTGTCACTAACCCTGTCCCTAAACCTAAACTTAATCATCAGACAAAACCTAAACTTAATATAACCCTAACAGTAAAACTAACCATGTCCCAAAACCTAATCCTGCCCCTAACCCTAAACCCTAACCTTAACCCTAACCCTAAACCTAAACGGTAACCCTAACCCTAACACTATCCCTAAAACCTAACCCTAACCCTAACCCTAACTCTAACCCTAACCCTAACCCTAACCCTATCCCTAAACCCTAACCCTAAAATGTAAACACTAACCCTCCCCTATTCCTAACCCTAACCCTAACCCTAACCCTAAACCCTAACCTAACCTGATCCCTAACCCTAACACTGTCGCTAAACCAAATCTGACCCTTACCGTCTCTCCAACCTTAACTCTAACCCTCACCCTGTCACTAACCCTGTCCCTAAACCTAAACTTAAGCATCAGACAAAACCTAAACTTAATATAACCCTAACATTAACCCTACCATGTCCCAAACCCTAATCCTGTCCCTAACCCTAAACCTAATGCTAACCCTAACCCTAACCCTAAACCCTAAACCCTAACCTTAACCCTAACCCTAAACCTAAACCGTAACCCTAACCCTAACCCTATCCCTAAAACCTAACCCTAACCCTAACCCAAACCCTAACCCTAACATAACCCTAACCCTAACCCTAACACTGTCGCTAAACCTAACTCTGTACCTTACCGTCTCTCTAACTTAACTCTAACCCTCACCCTGTAACTAACCCGTCCCTAAACCTAACCTTAACCATCAGCCAAAACCTAAACTTAACTGTAACCCTAACACTAAACCTAAACATGTCTCAAACCCGAATCGTGTACCTAACCCTAACCATAACCTTAACACTAACACTAAACCCGAAACCCTAACACTAACCCTAACCCTAAACCTAAACCCTAAACCCAAACCCTAAACCTAACGCTAACCCTAACCTTAAACACTAAACCCTAACCCTAACCCTAATCCTAACCCTAACCCTAAACCCTAAACCCTAACACTATCCCTAACCCTAAAGCCTAAACCCTAACTCTAACACTAACTCTAACCCTAAACCCTAAACCCTAACCTTAACCCTAACCCTAAACCTAAACCGTAACCCTAACGCTAACCCTATCCCTAAAACCTAACCCTAACCCTAACCCTAACCCTAACCCTAACCCTAACACTCACCCTGTAACTAACCCTGTCCCTAAACCTAACCTTAACCATCAGCCAAAACCTAAACTTAACCATAACCCAAACACTAAACCTAAACATGTCTCAAACCCGAATCTTGTACCTAACACTAACCCTAAACTTAACCCTAACCCGAAACCCGAAACCCTAACCCTAACCCTAACCCTAACCCTAAACCGTAAGCCCTAACTCTAACCCTAACCCTAACCCTAAAGCCTAAATCCTAACTCTAACCCTAACCCTAACCCTAACCCTAACCCTATCCCTAAACCCTAACCCTAAAATGTAAACACTAACCCTCCCCTATTCCTAACCCTAACCCTAACCCTAACCCTAAACCCTAACCTAATCTGATTCCTAACACTAACACTGTCGCTAAACCTAACTCTGACCCTTACCGTCTCTCTAAACTTAACTCTAACCCTCACCCTCTCACTAAACCTGTCCCTAAAACTAACCTTAACCATCAGCCAAAACCAAAACTTAACTATAACCCTACACTAAACCTAACCATTTCCCAAACCGTAATCCTGACCCTAACCCTAACCCTAACCCTAACCATAACCCTAACCCTAAATCCTAAACCCTAACCCTAACCCTAAACCCTAACTCTAACCCTAACCCTAACCTAACACTAACCCTAACCCTAACACTGTCGCTAAACCTAACTCTGACTCTTACCGTCTCTCTATCTTTAACTCTAACCCTCACCCTGTAACTAACCCTGTCCCTAACCTTAACCTTAACCATCAGCCAATACCTAAACTTAACCATAACCCTAACACTAAACCTAAACATGTCTCAAACCCGAATCGTGTACCTAACGCTAACCCTAAACTTAACCCTAACCCTAAACCCGAAACCCTAACCCTAACCCTAACCCGAACCCTGAATCAGAAGCCCTAACTCTAACTCTAACCCTAACCCTAAAGCCTAAATCCTAACTCTAACCCTAACCCTAACCCTATCCCTAAACCCTAACCCTAAAATGTAAACACTAACCCTCCCCTATTCCTAACCCTAACCCTAACCCTAACCCTAAACCCTAACCTAACCTGATCCCTAACACTAACACTGTCGCTAAACCTAACTCTGACCCTTACCGTCTCTCCAACCTTAACTCTAACCCTCACCCTGTCACTAACCCTGTCCCTAAACCTAAACTTAAGCATCAGACAAAACCTAAACTTAATATAACCCTAACAGTAAACCTAACCATGTCCCAAACCCTAATCCTGCCCCTAACCCTAACCCTAACCCTAACCATAACCCTAACCCTAATCCTAAACCCTAACACTAACCCTAACCCTAAACCCTAACTCTAACCCTAACCCTAACCTAACCGTAACCCTAACCCTAACACTGTCGCTAAACCTAACTCAGACCCTTACCGTCTCTCTATCTTTAACTCTAACCCTCACCCTGTAACTAACCCTGTCCCTAAACCTAACCTTAACCATCAGCCAAAACCTAAACTTAACTATAACCCTAACACTAAACCTAACCATGTCTCAAACCCGAAACGTGTACCTAACCCTAACCCTAACCGTAACCCTAACACTAAACCCGAAACCCTAACACTAACCCTATCCCTAAAACCTAACCCTAACCCTAACCCTAACCCTAACCCTAACCCTAACCTTAACCCTAACACTAAACCCGAAACCCTAACACTAACCCTAACCCTAAACCTAAACCCTAAACCGAAACCCTAACCCTAATGCTAACCGTAACCATAAACACTAAACCCTAACCCTAACCCTAACCCTAACCCTAACCCTAAACCCTAAACCCTAACACTAACCCTAACCCTAAAGCCTAAACCCTAACTCTAACCCTAACCCTAACCCTAAACCCTAAACCCTAACCTTAACCCTAACCCTAAACCTAAACCGTAATCCTAACCCTAACCCTAACCCTAACCCTAACCGCAACCCTAACTCTAACCCTAACCCTAACCCTAACCCTATCCCTAAACCCTAACCCTAAAATGTAAACACTAACCCTCCCCTATTCCTAACCCTAACCCTAACCCTAACCCTAAACACTAACCTAACCTGCTCCCTAACCCTAACACTGTCGCTAAACCTAACTCTGACCCTTACCGTGTCTCCAACCTTAACTCTAACCCTCACCCTGTCACTAACCCTGTCCCTAAACCTAAACTTAATCATCAGACAAAACCTAAACTTAATATAACCCTAACAGTAAAACTAACCATGTCCCAAAACCTAATCCTGCCCCTAACCCTAAACCCTAACCTTAACCCTAACCCTAAACCTAAACCGTAACCCTAACCCTAACCCTATCCCTAAAACCTAACCCTAACCCTAACCCTAACTCTAACCCTAACCCTAACCCTAACCCTATCCCTAAACCCTAACCCTAAAATGTAAACACTAACCCTCCCCTATTCCTAACCCTAACCCTAACCCTAACCCTAAACCCTAACATAACCCTAACCCTAACCCTAACACTGTCGCTAAACCTAACTCTGTACCTTACCGTCTCTCTAACTTAACTCTAACCCTCACCCTGTAACTAACCCTGTCCCTAAACCTAACCTTAACCATCAGCCAAAACCTAAACTTAACTGTAACCCTAACACTAAACCTAAACATGTCTCAAACCCAAATCGTGTACCTAACCCTAACCATAACCTTAACACTAACACTAAACCCGAAACCCTAACACTAACCCTAACCCTAAACCTAAACCCTAAACCCAAACCCTAAACCTAACGCTAACCCTAACCTTAAACACTAAACCCTAACCCTAACCCTAATCCTAACCCTAACCCTAAACCCTAAACCCTAACACTATCCCTAACCCTAAAGCCTAAACCCTAACTCTAACACTAACTCTAACCCTAAACCCTAAACCCTAACCTTAACCCTAACCCTAAACCTAAACCGTAACCCTAACGCTAACCCTATCCCTAAAACCTAACCCTAACCCTAACCCTAACCCTAACCCTAACCCTAACCCTAACACTCACCCTGTAACTAACCCTGTCCCTAAACCTAACCTTAACCATCAGCCAAAACCTAAACTTAACCATAACCCAAACACTAAACCTAAACATGTCTCAAACCCGAATCTTGTACCTAACACTAACCCTAAACTTAACCCTAACCCGAAACCCGAAACCCTAACCCTAACCCTAACCCTAACCCTAAACCGTAAGCCCTAACTCTAACCCTAACCCTAACCCTAAAGCCTAAATCCTAACTCTAACCCTAACCCTAACCCTAACCCTAACCCTATCCCTAAACCCTAACCCTAAAATGTAAACACTAACCCTCCCCTATTCCTAACCCTAACCCTAACCCTAACCCTAAACCCTAACCTAATTTGATTCCTAACACTAACACTGTCGCTAAACCTAACTCTGACCCTTACCGTCTCTCTAAACTTAACTCTAACCCTCACCCTCTCACTAAACCTGTCCCTAAAACTAACCTTAACCATCAGCCAAAACCAAAACTTAACTATAACACTACACTAAACCTAACCATTTCCCAAACCGTAATCCTGACCCTAACCCTAACCCTAACCCTAACCATAACCCTAACCCTAAATCCTAAACCCTAACCCTAACCCTAAACCCTAACTCTAACCCTAACCCTAACCTAACACTAACCCTAACCCTAACACTGTCGCTAAACCTAACTCTGACTCTTACCGTCTCTCTATCTTTAACTCTAACCCTCACCCTGTAACTAACCCTGTCCCTAAACCTAACCTTAACCATCAGCCAAAACCTAAACTTAACTATAACCCTAACACTAAACCTAACCATGTCTCAAACCCGAAACGTGTACCTAACACTAACCCTAACCTTAACCTAACACTAAACCCAAAACCCTAACCCTAACCCTAACCCTAACACTAACCCTAAAGCCTAAATCCTAACTCTAACCGTAACCCTAACCGTAAACCCTAAACCCTAACCTGAAACCTAACCCTAAACCTAAACCGTAACCCTAACACTAACCCTATCCCTAAAACCTAACCCTAACCCTAACCCTATCCCTAAACCCTAACCCTAAAATGTAAACACTAACCCTCCCCTATTCCTAACCCTAACCCTAACCCTAACCCTAAACCCTAACCTAATCTGATCCCTAACCCTAACACTGTCGCTAAACCTAACTCTGACCCTTACCGTCTCTCCAACCTTAACTCTAACCCTCACCCTGTCACTAACCCTGTCCCTAAACCTAAACTTAAGCATCAGACAAAACCTAAACTTAATATAACCCTAACAGTAAACCTAACCATGTCCCAAACCCTAATCCTGTCCGTAACCCTAACCCTAACCCTAACCCTAACACTAACCCTAACCCTAAACCTAAACACTAAACCCAAAACCTAAACCTAATGCTAACCCTAACAATAAACACTAAACCCTAACCCTAACGCTAACCCTAACCCTAAACCCTAAATCCTAACACTAACCCTAACGCTAAAGCCTAAACCCTAACTCTAACCCTAACCCTAACACTAAACCCTAAACCCTAACCTTAACCCTAACCCTAAACCTAAACCATAACCCTAACCCTAACCCTATCCCTAAAACCTACACCTATCCCTAATCCTAAACCTAACCTAACCCTAAACCTAACCCTAACACTGTCGCTAAACCTAACTCTGACACTTACCGTCTCTCTATCTTTAACTCTAACCCTCACCCTGTAACTAACCCTGTCCCAAAACCTAACCTTAACCATCAGCCAAAACCTAAACTTAACTATAACCCTAACACTAAACCTAACCATGTCTCAAACCCGAATCGTGTTCCTAACCCTAACCATAACCTTAACCCTAGCACTAAACCCGAAACCCTAACACTAAACCTAACCCTAAACCTAAACCCTAAACCCAAACCCTAACCCTAACGCTAACCCTAACCATAAACACTAAATCCTAACCCTAACCGTAACCCTAACCCTAACACTAAACCCTAAACCCTAACCTAAACCCTAACCCTAAACCTAAATCATAACCCTAACCCTAACCCTATCCCTAAAACCTAACCCTAACCCTAACCCTAACTCTAACCCTAACCCTAACCCTAACCCTATCCCTAAACCCTAACCCTAAAATGTAAACACTAACCCTCCCCTATTCCTAACCCTAACCCTAACCCTAACCCTAAACCCTAACCTAACTGATCCCTAACCCTAACACTGTCGCTAAACCTAACTCTGACCCTTACCGTCTCTCCAACCTTAACTCTAACCCTCACCCTGTCACTAACCCTGTCCCTAAACCTAAACTTAAGCATCAGACAAAATCTAAACTTAATATAACCCTAACAGTAAACCTAACCATGTCCCAAACCCTAATCCTGTCCCTAACCCTAAAACTAATGCTAACGCTAACCCTAACCCTAACCCTAAACCCTAAACCCTAACCTTAACCCTAACCCTAAACCTAAACTGTAACCCTAACCCTAACCCTATCCCTAAAACCTAACCCTAACCCTAACCCTAACCGTAAACCTAACCTAACCCTAACCCTAACCCTAACACTGTCGCTAAACCTAACTCTGACACTTACCGTCTCTCTATCTTTAACTCTAACCCTCACCGTGTAACTAACCCTGTCCCTAAACCTAACCTTAACCATCAGCCAAAACCTAAACTTAACTATAACCCTAACACTAAACCTAACCATGTCTCAAACACGAAACGTGTACCTAACCCTAACACTAACCTTAAACCTAACAATAAACCCGAAACCCTAACACTAACCCTAACCCTAAACCTAAACCCTAAACCCAAACCCTAACCCTAACGCTAACCCTAGCCATAAACACTAAACCCTAAACCTAACCCTAACCCTAACCCTAACCCTAACCCTAACCCTATCCCTAAACCCTAACCCTAAAATGTAAACAATAACCCTCCCCTATTACTAACTCTAACCCTAACCCTAACCCTAAACCCTAACCTAACCTGATCCCTAACACTAACACTGTCGCTAAACCTAACTCTGACCCTTACCGTCTCTCTAAACTTAACTCTAACCATCACCCTGTCACTAAACCTGTCCCTAAAACTAAACTTAACCATCAGCCAAAACCAAAATTTAACTATAACCCTACACTAAACCTAACCATTTCCCAAACCCTTATCCTGCCCCTCACCCAAACCCTAACCCTAACCATAACCCTAACCCTAAATCCTAAACCCTAACCCTAACCCTAACCCTAAACCCTAACTCTAACCCTAGCCCTAACCCTAACACTGTCGCTAAACCTAACTCTGACGCTTACCGTCTCTCTATCTTTAACTCTAACCCTCACCCTGTAACTAAACCTGTCCCTAAACCTAACCTTAACCATCAGCCAAAACCTAAAGTTAACTATAACCCTAACACTAAACCTAACCATGTCTCAAACCCGAATCGTGTTCCTAACCCTAACCCTAACCCTAACCCTAACACTAAACTCGAAACCCTAACACTAACCCTAACCCTACACCTAAACACTAAACCCAAACCCTAACCCTAACGCTAACCCTAACCTTAAACACTAAACCCTAACCCTAACCCTAACCCTAACCCTAACCCTAACCCTAAACCCTAAACCCTAACACTAAACCTAACCCTAAAGCCTAAACCCTAACTCTAACCCTAACCCTAACCCTAAACCCTAAAACCTAACCCTAACCCTATCCCTAAAACCTAACCCTAACCCTAACCCTAACCCTAAACCTAACTCTAACCCTAACCCTAACCCTAACCCTATCCCTAAACCCTAACCCTAAAATGTAAACACTAACCCTCCCCTATTCCTAACCCTAACCCTAACCCTAACCCTAAACCCTAACCTAACCTGATCCCTAACCCTAACACTGTCGCTAAACCTAACTCTGACGCTTACCGTCTCTCCAACCTTAACTCTAACCCTCACCCTGTCACTAACCCTGTCCCTAAACCTAAACTTAAGCATCAGACAAAACCTAAAGTTAATATAACCCTAACAGTAAACCTAACCATGTCCCAAACCGTAATCCTTTCCCTAACCCTAAACCTAATGCTAACCCTAACCCTAACCCTAACCCTAAACCCTAAACCCTAACCTTAACCCTAACCCTAAACCTAAACCGTAACCCTAACAATAACCCTATCCCTAAAACCTAAACCTAACCCTAACCCTAACCCTAACCCTAACCCTAACCCTAAACTTAACCCTAACACTAAACCCGAAACCCTAACACTAACCCTAACCCTAAACCTAAACCCTAAACCGAAACCCTAACCCTAATGCTAACCGTAACCATAAACACTAAACCCTAACCCTAACCCTAACCCTAACCCTAACCCTAAACCCTAAACCCTAACACTAACCCTAACCCTAAAGCCTAAACCCTAACTCTAACCCTAACCCTAACCCTAAACCCTAAACCCTAACCTTAACCCTAACCCTAAACCTAAACCGTAATCCTAACCCTAACCCTAACCCTAACCCTAACCGTAACCCTAACTCTAACCCTAACCCTAACCCTATCCCTAAACCCTAACCCTAAAATGTAAACACTAACCCTCCCCTATTCCTAACCCTAACCCTAACCCTAACCATAAACCCTAACCTAACCTGCTCCCTAACCCTAACACTGTCGCTAAACCTAACTCTGACCCTTACCGTGTCTCCAACCTTAACTCTAACCCTCACCCTGTCACTAACCCTGTCCCTAAACCTAAACTTAATCATCAGACAAAACCTAAACTTAATATAACCCTAACAGTAAACCTAACCATGTCCCAAAACCTAATCCTGCCCCTAACCCTAAACCCTAACCTTAACCCTAACCCTAAACCTAAACCATAACCCTAACCCTAACCCTATCCCTAAAACCTAACCCTAACCCTAACCCTAACTCTAACCCTAACCCTAACCCTAACCCTATCCCTAATCCCTAACCCTAAAATGTAAACACTAACCCTCCCCTATTCCTAACCCTAACCCTAACCCTAACCCTAAACCCTAACCTAACCTGATCCCTAACCCTAACACTGTCGCTAAACCTAACTCTGACCCTTACCGTCTCTCCAACCTTAACTCTAACCCTCACCCTGTCACTAACCCTGTCCCTAAACCTAAACTTAAGCATCAGACAAAACCTAAACTTAATATAACCCTAACAGTAAACCTAACCATGTCCCAAACCCTAATCCTGTCCCTAACCCTAAACCTAATCCTAACCCTAACCCTAACCATAACCCTAAACCCTAAACCCTAACCTGAACCCTAACCCTAAACCTAAACCGTAACCCTAACCCTAACCCTATCCCTAAAACCTAACCCTAACCCTAAACCTAACCTACCCCTAACCCTAACCTAACCCTAACCCTAACCCTAACACTGTCGCTAAACCTAACTCTGTACCTTACCGTCTCTCTAACTTTAACTCTAACCCTCACCCTGTAACTAACCCTGTCCCTAAACCTAACCTTAACCATCAGCCAAAACCTAAACTTAACTATAACCCTAACACTAAACCTAAACATGTCTCAAACCCGAATAGTGTACCTAACCCTAACCATAACCTTAACACTAACACTAAACCCGAAACCCTAACACTAACCCTAACCCTAAACCTAAACCCTAAACCCAAAACCTAAACCTAACGCTAACCCTAACCTTAAACACTAAACCCTAACCCTAACCCTAACCCTAACCCTAACCCTAAACCCTAAACCCTAACACTATCCCTAACCCTAAAGCCTAAACCCTAACTCTAACCCTAACTCTAACCCTAAACCGTAAACCCTAACCTTAACCCTAACCCTAAACCTAAACCGTAACCCTAACCCTAACCCTATCCCTAAAACCTAACCCTAACCCTAACCCTAACCCTAACCCTAACCCTAACCCTAAAACTCACCCTGTGACTAACCCTGTCCCTAAACCTAACCTTAACCATCAGCCAAAACCTAAACTTAACCATAACCCTAACACTAAACCTAATCATGTCTCAAACCCGAATCTTGTACCTAACACTAACCCTAAACTTAACCGTAACCCGAAACCCGAAACCCTAACCCTAACCCTAACCCTAAACCGAAAGCCCTAACTCTAACCCTAACCCTAACCCTAAAGCCTAAATCCTAACTCTAACCCTAACCCTAACCCTAACCCTAACCCTATCCCTAAACCCTAACCCTAAAATGTAAACACTAACCCTCCCCTATTCCTAACCTTAACCCTAAACCTAACCCTAAACCCTAACCTAATCTGATTCCTAACACTAACACGGTCGCTAAACCTAACTCTGACCCTTACCGTCTCTCTAAACTTAACTCTAACCCTCACCCTGTCACTAAACCTGTCCCTAAAACTAACCTTAACCATCAGCCAAAACCAAAACTTAACTATAACCCTACACTAAACCTAACCATTTCCCAAACCGTAATCCTGACCCTAACCCTAACCCTAACCCTAATCATAACCCTAACCCTAAATCCTAAACCCTAACCCTAACCCTAAACCCTAACTCTAACCCTAACCCTAACCTAACACTAACCCTAACCCTAACACTGTCGCTAAACCTAACTCTGACTCTTACCGTCTCTCTATCTTTAACTCTAACCCTCACCCTGTAACTAACCCTGTCCCTAAACCTAACCTTAACCATCAGCCAAAACCTAAACTTAACTATAACCCTAACACTAAACCTAACCATGTCTCAAACCCGAAACGTGTACCTAACCCTAACCCTAACCTTAACCTAACACTAAACCCAAAACCCTAACCCTAACCCTAACCCTAACCCTAACCCTAAAGCCTAAACCCTAACTCTAACCGTAACCCTAACCCTAAACCCTAAACCCTAACCTGAACCCTAACCCTAAACCTAAACCGTAACCCTAACCCTAACCCTATACCTAAAACCTAACCCTAACACTAACCCTAACCCTAACCCTAACTCTAACCATAACCCGAACTCTAACCCTATCCCTAAACCCTAACCCTAAAATGTAAACACTAACCCTCCCCTATTCCTAACCCTAACCCTAACCCTAACCCTAAACCCTAACCTAACCTGATCCCTAACCCTAACACTGTCGCTAAACCTAACTCTGACCCTTACCGTCTCTCCAACCTTAACTCTAACCCTCACCCTGTCACTAACCCTGTCCCTAAACCTAAACTTAAGCATCAGACAAAACCTAAACTTAATATAACCCTAACAGTAAACCTAACCATGTCCCAAACCCTAATCCTGTCCCTAACCCTAACCCTAACCCTAACACTAACCCTAACCCTAAACCTAAACACTAAGCCCAAAACCTAAACCTAACGCTAACCCTAACCATAAACCCTAAATCCTAACACTAACCCTAACGCTAAAGCCTAAACCCTAACTCTAACCCTAACCCTAACACTAAACCCTAAACCCTAACCTTAACCCTAATCCTAAACCTAAACCGTGACCCTAACCCTAACCCTATCCCTAAAACCTACACCTAACCCTAATCCTAAACCTAACCTAACCCTAAACCTAACCCTAACACTGTCGCTAAACCTAACTCTGACACTTACCGTCTCTCTATCTTTAACTCTAACCCTCACCCTGTAACTAACCCTGTCCCAAAACCTAACCTTAACCATCAGCCAAAACCTAAACTTAACTATAACCCTAACACTAAACCTAACCATGTCTCAAACCCGAATCGTGTTCCTAACCCTAACCATAACCTTAACCCTAACACTAAACCCGAAACCCTAACACTAACCCTAACCCTAAACCTAAACCCTAAACACAAACCCTAACCCTAACGCTAACCCTAACCTTAAACACAAAACCCTAACCCTAACCCTAACCCTAACCCTAAACCCTAAACCCTAACACTATCCCTAACCCTAAAGCCTAAACCCTAACTCTAACACTAACCCTTACCCTAAACCCTAAACCCTAACCTTAACCCTAACCCTAATCCTAAACCGTAACCCTAACCCTAACCCTATCCCTAAAACCTAACCCTAACCCTAACCCTAACCCTAACCCTATCTCTAACCCTAACCCTAAACCTAACCCTATCCCTAAACGCTAACCCTAAAATGTAAACACTAACCCTCCCCTATTCCTAACCCTAACCCTAACGCTAACCCTAAACCCTAACCTAACCTGATCCCTAACCCTAACACTGTCGCTAAACCTAACTCTGACCCTTACCGTCTCTCCAACCTTAACTCTAGCCCTCACCCTGTCACTAACCCTGTCCCTAAACCTAAACTTAAGCATCAGACAAAACCTAAACTTAATATAACCCTAACAGTAAACCTAACCATGTCCCAAACCCTAATCCTGCCCCTAACCCTAACCCTAACCCTAACCCTAACCATAACCCTAACCCTAACACTCACCCTGTAACTAACCCTGTCCCTAAACCTAACCTTAACCATCAGCCAAAACCTAAACTTAACCATAACCCTAACACTAAACCTAAACATGTCTCAAACCCGAATCGTGTACATAACACTAACCCTAAACTTAACCCTAACCCGAAACCCGAAACCCTAACCCTAACCCTAACCCTAACCCTAAACTGTAAGCCCTAACTCTAACCCTAACCCTAACCCTAAAGCCTAAATCCTAATTCTAACCCTAACCCTAACCCTAACCCTAACCCTAAACCCTAACGTAACCTGATTCCTAACACTAACACTGTCGCTAAACCTAACTCTGACCCTTACCATCTCTCTAAACTTAACTCTAACCCTCACCCTGTCACTAAACCTGTCCCTAAAACTAACCTTAACCATCAGCCAAAACCAAAATTTAACTATAACCCTACACTAACCCTAACCATTTCCCAAACCCTAATCCTGCCCCTAACCCTAACCCTAACCCTAACCATAACCTTAACCCTAAATCCTAAACCCTAACCCTAACCCTAACCCTAAACCCTAACTCTAACCCTAACCCTAACCTAACCCTAACCCTAACCCTAACACTGTCGCTAAACCTAACTCTGACCCTTACCGTCTCCCTATCTTTAACTCTCACCCTCACCCTGTAACTAACCCTGTCCCTAAACCTAACCTTAACCATCAGCCAAAACCTAAACTTAACTATAACCCTAACACTAAACCTAACCATGTCTCAAACCCGAAACGTGTACCTAACCCTAAACCTAACCTTAACCATAACACTAAACCCAAAACCCTAACACTAACCATAACCCTAAACCTAAGCCCTAAACCCAAACCCTAACCCTAACGCTAACCCTAACCATAAACACTAAACCCTAACCCTAACCCTAACCCTAACCCTAACCCTAAACCCTAAACCCTAACACTAACCCTAACCCTAAAGCCTAAACCCTAACTCTAACCCTAACCCTAACCCTAAACCCTAAACCCTAACCTTAACCCTAACCCTAAACCTAAACCGTAACCCTAACCCTAACCCTATCCCTAAAACCTAACCCTAACCCTAACCCTAACCCTAACCCTAACCCTAACCCTAAACCCTAACCTAACCTGATCCCTAACCCTAACACTGTCGCTAAACCTAACTCTGACCCTTACCGTCTCTCCAACCTTAACTCTAACCCTCACCCTGTCACTAACCCTGTCCCTAAACCTAAACTTAAGCATCAGACAAAACCTAAACTTAATACAACCCTAACAGTAAACCGAACCATGTCCCAAACCCTAATCCTGCCCCTAACCCTAACCCTAACCCTAACCATAACCCTAATCCTAAATCCTAAACCCTAACCCTAACCCTAACCCTAAACCCTAACTCTAACCCTAACTCTAACCCTAACACTGTCGCTAAACCTAACTCTGACCCTTACCGTCTCTCTATCTTTAACTCTAACCCTCACCCTGTAACTAACCCTGTCCCGAAACCTAACCTTAACCATCAGCCAAAACCTAATATTAACTATAACCCTAACACTAAACCTAACCATGTCTAAAACCCGAATCGTGTACCTAACCCTAACCCTAAACCTAAACCCTAAACCCAAACCCTAACCCTAACGCTAACCCTAAACATAAACACTAATCCCTAACCCTAACCCTAACCCTAACCCTAACCCTAAACCCTAAACCCTAACACTAACCCTAACCCTAAAGCCTAAACCCTAACTCTAACCCTAACCCTAACCCTAAACCATAAACCCTAACCTTAACCCTAACCCTTAACCTAAACCGTAACCCTAACCCTAACCCTATCCCTAAAACCTAACCCTAACCCTAACCCTAACCCTAACACTAACTCTAACACTAACCCTAACACTAACCCTATCCCTAAACCCTAACCCTGAAATGTAAACACTAACCCTCCCCTATTCCTAACCCTAACCCTAACCTTAACCCTAAACCCTAACCTAACCTGATCCCTAACCCTAACACTGTCGCTAAACCTAACTCTGACCCTTACCGTCACTCCAACCTTTACTCTAACCCTCAGCCTGTCACTAACCCTGTCCCTAAACCTAAACTTAAGCATCAGACACAACCTAAACTTAATATAACCCTAACAGTAAACCTAACCATGTCCGAAACCCTAATCCTGTCCCTAACCCTAACCCTAACCCTAATCCTAACCCTAACCCTAAAGCCTAAATCCTAACTCTAACCGTAACCCTAACCCTAAACCCTAAACCCTAACCTGAACCCTAACCCTAAACCTAAACCGTAACCCTAACCCTAACCCTATCCCTAAAACCTAACCCTAACCCTAACCCTAACCCTAACCCTAACTCTAACCCTAACCCTAACCCTAACCCTATCCCTAAACCCTAATCTAAAATGTAAACACTAACCCTCCCCTATTCCTAACCCTAACCCTAACCCTAACCCTAAACCCTAACTAAACCTGATCCCTAACCCTAACACTGTCGCTAAACCTAACTCTGACCCTTACCGTCTCTCCAACCTTAACTCTAACCCTCACCCTGTCACTAACCCTGTCCCTAAACCTAAACTTAAGCATCAGACAAAACCTAAACTTAATATAACCCTAACAGTAAACCTAACCATGTCCCAAACCCTAATCCTGTCGCTAACCCTAACCCTAACCCTAACCCTAACCCTAACACTAACCCTAACCCTAAACCTAAACACTAAACCCAAAACCTAAACCTAACGCTAACCTTAACCATAAACACTAAACCCTAACCCTAACCCTAACCCTAACCCTAAACCTAACCATGTCCCAAACCCTAATCCTGTCGCTAACCCTAACCCTAACCCTAACCCTAACCCTAACACTAACCCTAACCCTAAACCTAAACACTAAACCCAAAACCTAAACCTAACACTAACCCTAACCCTAAACCTAAACCGTAACCCTAACCCTAACCCTATCCATAAAACCTACACCTAACCCTAATCCTAAACCTAACCTAACCCTAAACCTAACCTTAACACTGTCGCTAAACCTAACTCTGACACTTACCGTCTCTCTATCTTTAACTCTAACCCTAACCCTGTAACTAACCCTGTCCCAAAACCTAACCTTAACCATCAGCCAAAACCTAAACTTAACTATAACCCTAACACTAAACCTAACCATGTCTCAAACCCGAATTGTGTTCCTAACCCTAACCATAACCTTAACCCTAACACTAAACCCGAAACCCTAACACTAACCCTAACCCTAAACCTAAACCCTAAACCCAAACCCTAACCCTAACGCTAACCCTAACCTTAAACACTAAACCTTAACCCTAACCCTAACCCTAACCCTAACCCTAAACACTAAACCTTAACACTATCCCTAACCCTAAAGCCTAAACCCTAACTTTAACCCTAACCCTAACCCTAAACCCTAAACCCTAACCTTAACACTAACCCTAAACCTAAACCGTAACCCTAACCCTAACCCTATCCCTAAAACCTAACCCTAACCCTAACCCTAACCTTAACCCTATCTCTAACCCTAACCCTAACCCTAACCCTATCCCTAAACGCTAACCCTAAAATGTAAACACTAACCCTCCCCTATTCCTAACCCTAACCCTAACCCTAACCCTAAACCCTAACCTAACCTGATCCCTAACCCTAACACTGTCGCTAAACCTAACTCTGACCCTTACCGTCTCTCCAACCTTAACTCTAACCCTCGCCCTGTCACTAACCCTGTCCCTAAACCTAAACTTAAGCATCAGACAAAACCTAAACTTAATATAACCCTAAGAGTAAAACTAACCATATCCCAAACCCTAATCCTGCCCCTAACCCTAACCCTAACCCTAACCATAACCCTAACCCTAAATCCTAAACCCTAACCCTAACCCTAAACCTAAACCCTAACTCTAACCCTAACCCTAACCTAACCCTAACCCTAACCCTAACAGTGTCGCTAAACCTAACTCTGACCCTTAACGTCTCTCTATCTTTAACTCTAACCCTCACCCTGTAACTAACCCATTCCCTAAACCTAACCTTAACCATCAGCCAAAACCTAAACTTAACTATAACCCTAACACTAAACCTAAC